>JAJOZX010008449.1:0-120000 GCA_023014485.1 Bathynomus jamesi
TTGAAGTTCGAATTGGCAAACTTGAGAACACTTCCCAATTAACCAACTTTTTATTAGTCCAAATTGAAGCTTTTCTAAACTTTCAGTAAGTTTTAGACAAAATTTCTTTAATGGTTTCACGGCCTTTAACCGCTTGCCGAAGAATCAATTATAGTTGGAAATTAGATTTAGAAAAAAGTCCAAATTGTAAATCACTTCAAAGGAACTAATACATACATGTATACTCGTGTATGTATATGTATATATATACACACACGAGGTTTGTTCAAAAAGTATCCGGACAAGGTGTTTATTTTTAGAACAAAGTCACGCTTGGCGTTGTGACTGTGCTAAACATGTCTCTGTATGTCGAGACAAGTTGGCTGATAGGGTTGCACTTCATTGTGTAGCGTCAGTCCACTGTGATGAGCCGATAAAGTTAAACGTGTTTTGTTTCGCGGCGATTTCTTACGATGTCGGAGAGTTACTTTGTTTTTTTTTTTTACTGTGAAGGTGTTGTGCACTATGACTATGCTCCACAGGGACAAACAATCAACAAGGAATTTTACATTGAAGCTTGGAGACGTCTACGTGAAGGAGTTCGGAGGAAAAGGCCGCCGAAGTGGGAGTGGAGACTGGATACTTCATCACGATAACGCGCCATCTCACTCGTCGCAACTTGTCCAGCAATTTTTGGCCAAAAACGCTACCCCCCAAATACAGCAGCCTCCATATTCGCCGGATTTGGCTCCATGCGACTTTTTTTGTTTCTGAAGCTCAAACAAACCATGAAAGGACACCGATTTGATGATGTTGAGACCATTAAAATAAATTCGTGTATATATATTTTACGTTAAGCATAGGTACCCCAAGGTGGGGCAATAAGCCTGCCCTTTGTTTGAATGAACAATTTGGGCAGTACTGTTGACGGGAGGTGGCCGAAGTATAACACTACAGATCATAAGTCGGAATCCATTCTTTTTTCATGTATAGAAACTCTACAGCTGGGACAGAATGTAAGGTACTTTGTCTCATAGAAGCAAGTTATATCTACATTAGGTCACATCATTCAGGTTGCTTGGGACCATAAACAGATTGAATATTAACATTCGTATAATGCAGGGAAAGAGTCTGACACTCCTTTACACGAAGAAGTTAACAAAGAGTTTACACGTAAATTAAAAGCTTAAATTCTCACTCTCGATAAACAGGACAACAGACAAAGAAGAAGCTCACAATGAGCTCACAGTGGAGCTCAAAATAACGCAAAGAGCAATTCAAAGAACCATATATCGCGTACATGAAAAACAGCAGTTTGCCTAATCAAAGCAACCAAGTTCGAGCTAGAACAAATGCTGCAAGAGAGAGAATTGCATTATTCAAATATTCTTCTTAGCAGATCGCTTGAAGACGTGTCCAGAAATATGTGCAGTCATTCAGGAAAACCATGGAATGCTGAAAACACGTTCACTGTAAAAAGAAGGTTTCAAGAACGTTGGCTGCGAAACGTTGCGGTCAGAAATCCTTAAATCAGTGATATGAATAAGAAAAGAGAGAGACTCGAGTTTGAGAAGGAACATAAAAACTGGCGTGATTAGAGGACCAACGTTCTGTGGAGTGATAAGACTTTCGGAGAGACTTTCTGTGGATTGATAAAACTTTCGGAGAGACTTTCTGTGGAGTGATGAGACTTTCGGAGAGACATTCTGTGGAGTGATGAGACTTTCGGGGAGACATTCTGTGGAGTGATGAGACTCTCGGGGAGACTTTCTCTGGAGTGATGAGACTTTCGGAAAAGAAAAGGGCCGGCCCGCCAAATATTTGTATCAGGCCCGGCTGGAGGATACTGAAAATTCATTACCTAATGTCATATTTTATTTCAATAAAATTTAATTTTAAAATAACATTTTATCTAAAATTTGCACACACGCCCTCGGTGTGGGTCATTAATTGAAATGTGGTCCTTCATGAAAAAAGGTTGGGCACCCCCTGGTTTAGATGGTTTCGAACGACAGTTCAGGATCGACCTGGGGTTCTTCCTCATTTGCAGATGTGTGTGTGTGAGAGAGAGAGAGAGAGAGAGAGAGAGAGAGAGAGAGAGAGAGAGAGAGTTATGGCAAATCTTCGATATGAAAAATGCCCATAATGAAAAATCTGAAAATTTATTGAAAAAGAGTTTGATGACCTCTCAAAATTTTAAATTTCAAAACGAATCCCTTTCGTTATCTCGTAAAACGAAGGTCAATAGGAATGAAGGACACTTCAAAAGGATTCAAACCCGGGATTAGGTATAGATAGACTAAGTCGAAATGGAGGCTATTGATAGGTTCACGTAAGTTATAGCGTTATAAGTTAAATCTCTTTAAATCATGCAAGCGTAAATGTAAAAAACCTCTTTTTATGTGTGCAAAAATAAAAGTCAGAAAAGATTCGTAAAATGTTAAGAGAAAACACATCTCCAAAATTCATTGTATTGTTTCGCCGATTCCTGATTCAAAGCTTTTTATTTCTTGCGTATTAGTTCCTTATTCAAAATGCCATAAAAACTTGGACCTCATTATTGCTTCTCGCTTTATTACGAATGCTGTTGGAAGTGTATATATGACAATATGATTTACTTTATAACTTCGTCTTTTCTTTCGAAAGATATCCTATTCGTGTAAGCTTTGAAAGTAAAGGTTTCTTATCAAAGAAGATGGGACATAGTGATGAGACCGATGTTTGTTATAGTATTTAACCTCAGTCAAGACCTATAATCACACACGCTTTAGTATTATCTTTGCCGTTCTCAGCGACCCTTCCGGTCGAAAGAACAGGATGTTTATTAAAATTATTGACAGCACATTTTATTTACGCATTCAGGCAGATTAGGTTAGGTTAGAGGTTAGAATAGGTTAAGTTAGGTTAAGCTACGATCCTGAGAGAGGGTTAATCTAGTATATAAAACAAAATAACTAACTTTGACCAAAATTTCTTACAGATTAAGTTGTAGTTTCACCATTTTTCAAAGTATGCATTCTCTTACTTTACTGTGCTAATTCTTCTCTCTTTAAGTGCTCTGCGTTTGAGTGAAACCTAAAGGTACCACCTCGAGTCGAATGTAAACTATTGTGGCTCCCTCACTTCCTTGTAACTCTCTCTCTCTCTCTCTCTCTCTCTCTCTCTCTCTCTCCTCTCTACAATCGACGGTTACGCGCCCTGAACTTGTTTTCGCTTGAAACTCGGAGGCTGCGCGGTCAACTGATCGAAGTTTTCAAGCTCTTACGCGGGTTCAACGATGTCGATTTTAGAAGTATGTTTAGTTTAAATGATAACCCAACTCGCAATAATGGTTGGAAGTTGGATTTGAAACGGTTTAGGACTAGTGTGTGTGGGAATTACTTTACGTATAAGATCTGTGACACATGGAACAGGTTACCTTCGGAAGTTGTGAACAGTTCCTCTGTGGATCAGTTCAAGAAAAGGGTAGACCAAATCTTGCACACTATTTGAGTGTGTAAAGACATTTAGGACCTCAGTCTGCGGAAATTTCTTTTCCTATAAAATAGTTAATATCTGGAACCAACTTCCCTCAGAGGTTGTTTCCAGTGAAAGTGTAAATCTGTTTACAAATAGGCTAGACAAAGTACTGAACACACTCATAGTTTAAGATTAAAACCTCAGAAAACTCTGCAGGAGTTCGCTTGCTCGGTGTCTCTGTGAGCAAGCTAAATATAGAGCTATTTATATATTCTCCACTTTCCTGTAAAATTTCCTTGGCTACTTTTCCAGGGTCAAGGTATTTTCTTCAACCTTTTTCCGTACCTGCCTCTGGCAGGGAGGGAGCGGAGGGTGGGGAGAGAGCCTTCTACTTTTCTATCCAGTTTTCTACTACTGCTAGGATAGTTGAAAGAAAAATAAACTTTTACAAAATTTTCCCTGGCACCCGTTGCCATTGGTACCTCCTCGGTATGGGCCGCAAGGCCTTTTGAGGTACTTCTTTTCCTTGTAACTCTCTCTCTCTCTCTCTCTCTCTCTCTCTCTCTCTCTCTCTCTCTCTCTCGCTGCCTGCCGAGGTCAGGTGGAGGGGAACTTCCGGCTTGTCGCAGAGCGCATAAGTCTGACTTGTCACAGTGCGCTTAGAAGAGGATTTCCATAAAAAAATTATGGCCAACTTCGAGTTAACGGGCACTCCGAAATATAAAATCGAACGACGTATTTTGATTGCGATCCTGCCTCATTTGAGAGTGAACAATGTTAAGTAAACCCAATGTGATACACTTCAGGCTGAAAACAATTTGTAAGAGCAAAGATATTTGATTTCTTGATCTGTGAGACAATTTCAGTGGGGAAAACCCATCTTTAGCGGACGGGATCAACTTAAATACCAAAGGAAGAAACTACAATCGGGGAATTAATTCATCTTAATGTTTACAACCTGCTAAGAAGTTACCATAGCGATAACCTGAACATGACAATAGGGAAGGAACGAATTTAGACTGTATTGTTTGTCCTCGTGATGAACATCTGAAAGTCTTCAATAAAATATACACACTTAAGTCCCCCTAGTTCAGATGCTTCTACGCCTAGAGTTCTTAGAGGTTAAGGAGAACCTGCCTGACCTTCTTGTTCCCATCTTTAACAAATCTGTAGCCCTAGGTAGAATCCGAAGGAACTGGAAGCTGACCAACACGACTTCTGTCTTCAAAAAAGGGAGACAAGGAGTTAACTACTGGCCCATAAACTTAACATCTGTCGTAGGCAAACTTTGAGAATCAATAATTACTGCAAGGGTAATAGATCACTTGGAACTACATAACTTATTAACCGATTCCCATGCAGGATGGTTTCAGTAAGCATAGATGCTGCCTAACTAATCCGTTGAAAGTTTTTCATATTTTCTCTAATTACGACCGTTCCAGCGCAAAAAAGGCGTTCGACAAAGTGCCATACAAGTGACTTATGACGAAAGTAAGCGCCCTTGGTATAACAGGTACCGTGGCTACGTGGATCGACCACTGGCTAAATGGTAGTGAACAGAGGGGTTGTAATTAACGGTGAAGCCTCTGGGTGGGCTCCAGTATCAAGTGGCGTCCCACAGAGTCACTCCTTTGACACTTTTGTTTATTATTATTATTTACGAGTACATAAATGATATAGACATAGGTACAGTATATTAAGCACTATTTCAAAATTCGCTAACGACACCAAGTTAAGTTCTTGTGTACAGCCAGTGCAGAAAGTGCCCTGAAAATACAAAAAGACTCAGATTGGCTCGCAGAGTGGTGGACTACTTGATAAATGTCTTTTAACACAGAAAATTTCAAAGTAATGCGCAGAGGTATCAGGAATCAATGTGCTAACTATTCATTGCATGGACAGGCACTTGCAACGACCAACTTGGAAAAAGACAAACGTGCATTTACGAGTAATGATCTCAAGTTTTCCAAACATTGCATTGAAGTTAAAGAGAGGCGTAATAAAATATTGACGATATCAAAAGGTAACTTTCTTACTGTGACAAAGACGTTATTCTGCCTCTCTACACTGCATTAGTTAAGCCCCAAAGACCTGAAAATGTTCAGGCCAGAACGACTAAACCAATTCCATCTGTCCGTCACAAATCATGCCATCAGAGACTCGCTGATCTTGATTTATATTCCCTAATTTATGTTCGGCTCAGAAGTGAACGCAGTCAGGGCTTTAAAATTTCGGACTAATGATTGACAACATTCATTACTCTAAATTTTTTCACTAAACACGAATCCGACTCGTAACAAAGGCTGGAAACTCGAACCAAAATTGTATAGTATATACGGATATTTGCAGACATTTTACATATACGACTGCCAGTTATTATTGGATTAAACGAACCTTCCAATGTCTTCTCTGACACTTACATCATTATGTTTGGAAACAATTTTGAGCAAGTGTTGGACGATATTCTTGAGTAATTTTTCTTTCTTTCGGATTGATGCGCCTCGGTGGTGTAATGGTTAGCGTCGCTGACTACGAATCCATCGGCCCTGGGTTCGAGACCCGGTGACGACAGCAAAACCCAGCTGTGCATCCTTCCACACAATAAAGAAAGTGGTTGGTAGATAAATGGGTACCCTGGGTGGCCCAGTAGTTAAGACGCTGGGCTGCTGGTGAGGCGTGGTTCGGATTCCACGTTAAACTGTAGGTCTAAAGGCAAATTTACACGAGTCATCTTTGGTGATCATCCTAGCTGAATCATCCAAAGTGGAAGGAAAGTGAATTGTGTAAACAGCATTTCATCAAAAGTGAGCATCAAAGATGAAGAATGAACAAAGTAGAGCGACACTCTACTTTGTTCACTCTGAGTGAATCATTTTTGATGATTCACCCAAAGTGAACACGATTTATCTCATGTAAACATCACGTTCACTGTTAGTGAATAGTGACCATCTAGTCTCTGATGACAGAAGTGGCTGATTGTTGTATTGTTCATAGTTTTTTTTATTTTCAGTGTTATTACATTGTAGCCATGGTTTTGAAATGGTGGGAAGCGCACACCACTCTGGTGTTAGACCTTCTGAAGAGCCGGGAGTGTTTATGGAACATTAAATGTGATTCTTATAAAAACAAAACTGTACGAGAGAAATTGTCATTCAATCAATGATTGTTGATTTAAATTTATCTGGCGTGACAAAAAGTGACATTAAAGCTAAAATCAAAACTATCCGCACACGATATTCATCAGAACCATCCAAGGTGAAAAAATCTGAAAAAAGCGGTGCTGGACTAGATGATATTTACGAGCCAAAACTATTCTGGTTTAAACAAGCAGACTCATTTTTGAGAGCAGTATGTATACCACGAAATAGTACTTCTAATTTGGTGAGTGAAATTGAACATCTTTATTTCTTTATTTATTCATACTAGCATAATATATATATATATATATATATGTATAAATCATTTTCCACTGCCAAGGCACAATCTCAGTGGAAACAAATTTCTCAGCATAAATATCTCGTATTTGGTTTGCCTTTCGTGAGGTTGTTGCTCGAAAGATTTGTCACATTCACGAGACCTTCGCACCTCTTCTCCCGCCAGTTCCCTTGACGGCGAATTCGGCTCTCTTCCCAGATTTCTACATCAACCATCCCCTGTGGTATGTAGGGAAGATTGCTGCTAGATGTTTGTCGAAGCCAATTATGGAGAGCGCAAGTAGCTTTCACTATGGTTTCAATTTTGTCCACAGATAACGGAACAGGTTTCTCGTATAATCTGAATTTTGAAGTTGATATTCCGAATGCGTTCTCAACTACCAGACGAACCCGAGAAAGTCTGTAATTGAACACTTTTTGCCGCTGATCTAGTGTTTCTTTTCTGCAGTATGGTTTCAGAATATTGGACTTCAAGGGGAATGCGTCATCTGTAACAAAAACACCGTTTGATGGGACATTTAGGTTGTTGCTTTCCAGTGCTGCATAGAATGTAGATTTCGAAAAGACTGATGCGTCATTCGCCCTGCCGTTAGTGCCTACATCAATATACAAGAAGTTATAGTTTGCGTCCACAATAGCAAACAGAATAATATTAAAGGTGTGCTTGTAATTGTAATATTCCGAGCCACTTCTAGGCGGACACCGAATGACAACATGTTTCCCATCCATTGCGCCACAACAGTTGGGAACGTTCCATAATGTATACTTGTATAGTATTCTGCTATGATTTTGGTCCACTCGTTCTGCGATTTAGGAACGAAATACGAAATATACTTACTTATCCATGTGTGTGTATATATATATATATCCATACTCTCTCTCTCTCTCTCTCTCTCTCTCTCTCTCTCTCTCTCTCTCTCTCTCTCTCTCTCTCTCTCTCTCTATATATATATATATATATATATATATATATATATATATATATACACACATATTTTAACTGCAACAACACAGTATAATTAATGTAAAGAACGACGCTTGTGTAGAAGAGTGTTCCGCACAAGATGAGGAGGGAGAACGAGCAAATGAAAAATGAGGTATATGTACGGCATGCGAAGGTGCCCCCTCAGGGCATTTGATTCCGCTAGTATGTAGGAGAATTACGGGTACTGACTAATCGGGGTCCTTGGTGTAGTGGTTAACATATCCTACCGGCAATTGGATGATCCCGGATTCGATTCCTGGGAAGTACCTCATTTTTCATTTGCGCGTTCTCCTTCCTCATCTTGTGCGGAGCGCTCTTCTACACAAGCGTCGTTCTTTATATATATATATTATATATATATATATTATATATACAGAGCTGGGCAATAAATACATTGAATGTATTTAAATACTAAATACATGGGAGAAATGTATTTAAATACTAAATACATTTTACGAATGTATTTAGATACTAAGTACAAAATACATCAATTGTATTTAAATACATTTGTAAATACATTTTAAATACATACAAATTTTAACATATGCATTCACTAATTCATGAGTAACAACAATATGAAATGCTTGATAAAGGATAAAGAAACAGTACAATCTAATTTCCGATTATATATTTCCCTTTTTAGAACAAAAACAAAAGAACTTAGAACTTACGATGTTCAACCAGTGACATATTATACTCAATTTCTGCACAGTTTGAATCATGCCAAAGTGGACACGCTGTGAAAAAAATAAACATGAATTACCTAATGAATAATGATCGATAATTAATGAATCAATAATCATTGATATCAATTTTTGATAAATTTCTACTTTAGGGGACACGGTGAATTTCGAAATAAATACACCACTCGATAGATCAGACGATTTTAAAAGCTTTTTCATCAATGAATTTTCCATCGCAAATTGGATTGATTGCAACGAGTTAGTTACACAGGCCCACTTAAGGCAGAGCCGTTTTGTACGATTATTCGGTCAATTTCAAGATATTTTTTGATGTCTAAAAAAACACTTACCTTCAGATGAGTGTACAGATTTGTTGTAGCATTGCTTGCAGCAGAGACTTCGTGTTTACACAGCAAGCAGGTGCACTTTACCTTATTACCGTCTTTAGATTTAATTTTAAAGTATTTTCCATCAAACAGAGGTGCACTAAATTGTTATCTGCAGATATATCACTGTTTGATTCACCGGATTTGCTTGTTGAAGCCATGACACGCACACGATAAAGAAATCAACCGCTTTCGATTAAGAGTGGCACACAACTGATTGAACTGACACGTTGAAACATGAACCATGCTGTACTACACTGTCGACGCGTCGTACTGTCCTAGTACAGAACGTGTATTAAACCAGTAAAAGTATTTACATTTTTATATTTTGAGTATTTAAATACTCATTAAAGTATTTAAATACTGTATTTAAATACATGAAAAACAATGTATTTATAAATACAGTTCTAAATACACAAATGTATTTAAATACGTATTTAAATACAAATGTATTTAAATACTGCCCAGCTCTGTGTGTATATATATATATATATATATATATATATATATATATATATATATATATATATGTATGTGTGTGTGTGTGTGTGTGTGTTAAGTAGATTTTTTTACGTTTAGGAGGACAGAAAACATCATCATGGATGACGAAAAAGAACATGTTAAAGGGGACAGTGAAGAAGTTCATACTGACCCCGAAGAGAGACCAGTAAGTATAAATGAAAGTGAAAGTAGTACAAAAAAACGTAAAGGTATTCGTAATTCTGCAAAACAGAAGAAACGAGCCAATCACAGTCCAGTTTCACGTCCGGAAAATGCCACGAATAAGTTGCAGAAAATTTCAGATGAAAACATCTTAAATGAAGACGAGTATAATACTTTTCGCGAGAGTCTAGCAATACAACTGAGAAAAATGTCTCTTAACCGTGCACTAGTTTGCCAACAGGAACTGCAGCGTGTTATGACTCAAGAACGTTTGTATCGATTAAATAACCCACATCGGTCAACGCCTACGTCTCAGAATTTAAATATCGGCATTCCATCGGCGTCGACATCGTCTTTCCAGAGTTCACCATTAGTTCCACCATGCTATTCATCATTTAACATAAACCCTACTGTACCCTGCGATACGGAACAAGATATTTTGACACAAGCTGTTTCTGTACTGGAAAAATACCCCGAATGTTGAAGTGATTTCATATTTTTTTTGTGTTTTGAAGTGATTTCTTTTTTTGTTGTAATAATACCATGCTATAAAACCATTGTATTATTTACCTACCGTAATAAAAATTTGTAGCATTTGATAGATAGCCGAACACACCTCCGGTAAAAATTTTGAAATTGAACACCTGGGCATCCGGTAGAGAGCTTCTAGCGTACCAAAGCAGTTACCAGTGGCGATGTATCCGAGGACTACTCGCAGTTTTACTCTGGCTGGTAGAGATTCTCTCATTACTGTATCCTGTTTTTTAATTAGTGGAGTTACATTCCTAAGGAGTTCTTCAAGTTGTACCACAGACATTCTTAGATGGTTCCTCAGCATATCTTGGTCTTCAGCAGCCCATTCCCTTTATAGGTATCCTGATGCTCCAAAAGCGTTTCGTCGCAGTACCCATCGCTTTACCCACCAACGACGTTGTTTTCTTTTAGTCTTTGCAATCAATCTTTGACATTCACGAATTAAATGATCACAAATAATACGAACGCCAGCACGCACAATTGCATGTTTCGCCATATTGAAATGAACTGCCTGATTCATTGTTAGTGATACGTCTAAACAAAAGTGTTCATCCGTGAGGCTTTCACTCTGGATGATTCATCTAGGATGATCACCCAAGATGACTCGTGTAAATTCGCCTTAAGGTGGAGTGAAAAGCTTGACCTTCGTCAGAATGAACAATTCGGGCGGAAGCTAACCAAAGGTTTTCGCTTATGAATGCATCTTCGACTTAATCTGTAGTTTGATTCGTTCACCGATGTAAACGTGTATGAATGGTGATGATGTGTATATCTCCAATTCCCAACTATAAAATTTCTCGGTAGTTTTTCATTCTAAACTTGCCGAGTATTTTCCTTTATCTTGTTTCAAACCTTGTCCATTTTGCCTAGTGGAGGGGGAGGAGGAGAGCATTCTTGCTTTTTTATGCTTGTTCTTCTCTCTGTGAATTTGTCTGCGGCTACATGAAAGCAATGGATGCCATCTGGATTTGGTTGTAAAGCTGTTGTGATTCTCTCTCTCTCTCTCTCTCTCTCTCTCTCTCCTCTCTCTCTCTCTCTCTCTCTCTCTCTCTCTCTCTCTCAAATGCCTTTAAATTTTAAAATTTTGCAAGCACCATTTAAAGAACTATATATATATATATATTATATATATATATATATATATATATATATATGATGAATAAAACCACGAAGGAAAGGAAACACAAAAAGGTGCTCAGCGCTTTCGTCTAATGACATCCTCAGGAACACTGAAGTACATAAAAGGTTACGGCCTATATATAGTTACAGAAAGAAAAAATAATAAATAATAACAAACAACAAACAATTTGTCCCTCGTACACTTTTACTCGGGACATGACACCCCCTAAGAAGGCCATTTTTTCATCAATGTTTCTCCGCGCCCTTAGGATCGCCAGTCCGGAATACATCGATGCCGAATTGGAAAAATCAACGGTATTGGAAGTGATCTGTGTTACCCATCTGCGTTTATGGAATCTTGTCTCAAGGCAAAACGAACTTTCTATCGTGTCAATTAACACTCGTACTTTTCAAAAAATATTTTAGTACTTCCATTTTTCCCGGGCTTTTTAGGCATTGCTAATGTACTTAAACTTGGATATAATGTAGTATTTTCATATAACAATATTGTGAAAAATATCATAGTAAAAAATAGCCCTACCAATAATTCAGGCATTATCTATAAATTGGGTGTAAACAATGTGATTCCTTTTACATAGGTCAGACGGGAAAGGATTTGCACACACGTATAAAACGCATCAATATTCCGTTAGAACAGGACATTGTCCAGTGCTCTTTTTGTCCATTTGTCAGAGTTATCCCACTGTGTTGATTGGAATATGCTTCAGTTTTATTTCATTCTAGCAACATTGTCAATAAAATATTCTTGAGTCTGCCATTATCCAACTTTCAATAACTTCACATAGCAAGGTCTTTTTCAACTCGATCCTGTTGTTTTGAATTCCTTCAAAACAATTTAGATAAAAGGGTAGACGCTAATCTTTGGTAAACTTGTACGCTCTTTATTAACTTTTAATCTTCATTTTATTTTTGATATATCGAAACTTGACTCTAAAAGACAAAGTGTTAAAACCCGGGTAGATTTCCAGTATAAATTTGTATTTTTAATTCATTTGATCTTGTGCTAAAAATCGATATTTTTTCCTTACAAATCTGTATGCCTCTTTGTTAATCCTCTAATCTTTAATTTTTAATTTTTATTTTTACTTCTCCGTTTATTGCATATATATATATATATATATATATATATATGTATGTGTGTAGATATATATATATATTATATCTATATATATATATATGTTTGTGTGTATGTATGTTATTTATTTTTTTTTTTTCTTTCTGTAACCTATATATAGGCCGTACCTTTTATGTACTTCAGTGTTCCTGAGGATGTCATTAGACGAAAGCGCTTGAGCACCTTTTTGTGTTTCCTTTCCTTCGTGGTTTTATTCATCATAAATATTTTTCACGTGTTACTTTCGTGGCTGGTCTAACTAACTGTGGTTGTAGTTGTGTATTGCACATGTCCTCCGTGGTGGTGGAGGGAACCTACAATTTTACGTGGGTTCCGAACCACAAAAACCTTAATTTTACTACCTTAAACTATACCCAATCTATCAACATATGCGTCTTATCGATTTTTAAACATGTTTATAGACGTGCTACTAATTACTTCTACCGGCAAACTATTCCACCTATTTACTATTCTATGCGTAAAAACGTTTTTGGCAACTGCTGTCTCGAACCTTCTACTTGTCAACTTACACCCGTTATTTCTAGTCCTATTATACTGAGATATTTCGAAAAGGCTATCTCTATCTAAGTTATCGAACCCATTCATAATTTTGAAAACCTGGATTAGATCACCCTTTAGCCTCCTACTCTCGAGTGTAGTCAATTTTAACTCCTTAAGCCTATCCTCGTACGACTTCGACCTAAGCGACGGAATCATCTTAGTTGCTCGTCTTTGAACTCTTTCGATTTTGTCTATATCTTTTCGCATATGCGGATTCCAAAATTGGATCGCGTACTCCAAATGGGGTCTAACTAATGATTTATAAAGAGGAACAATAATATCGGGCGATTTGTACTCAAAATTCCTAGCTATAGAACCAAGCACCTTGTTCGCCTTAATGACCGCTGCTGTACTTTGTTTCGCTACTTTTAAATCACAAGTGACGATAACTCCTAAATCTTTTTCCTTTTCTACGCTTGTCAACGCCTTCCTTGACATAATATACGCAAAATTACCGTTATGCAAACCTATATGTAAAATTTTGCACTTATCGACGTTAAATCTCATTTGCCATGTGACTGACCAATCAACGATATATATATATATATATATATATATATATATATATATATATATATATATATATATACACGAAGCTTATCACGGTTTGCACATCCAAAGTAGTTTCTACCGAAACAGATTTTTAGCAACATCTTGTTAAATAGAAGTTACTGTAAACGCTGTCCCAGGACAAATAGAGAATGCAAACGCAGATAGATTATCTTGCTCTGAAGAGATAAGACAAGTTTCATGGATCTTTTACATAAAAGTCACGTAAATATTTTGTTATAAACTTTTACGATATATTTACTTAACTTTTGAAACCCGTCGCGTACAAGTACTAAATCGATTGGTGTGTGTGTGTATATATACAGTATATACAGATAGATAGATAGATAGTAGATAGATAAGATTGATTTGTTTCTTGGGAGCCTCAAAAGTAATATGATAAAAGAACTCAATCATAAACACCAACAATCTTAATTCTTTAATTGCGGGTGTTTCGGAGACAGAGCGGACTCCATCTTCAGTAGCTAAAACAAAATATTAGAAAACGTTCTTAAAACATTAAAGGCTAAAATATTAAAATATAATCTTAGTTAAAAATTAAAAAGAAACATTTAAAATTATAAACTATAAGGAGCGCAAGTGGACAGCGCGGAAGGTGTGACTCGCTTAGAGGGAAGTTTGAACTCTTTCAACTGTCATTCATTTCAATATTTGAACTGTTATTCATTGTCGCCATTGTACTGTAGAGACTTTATAACGAAAGACGATTGTTCGCTCACTGTTGACTGTCGAGGGTGAGTATAAAAAGAGTTAAGAATTACAAAATGTGACTCAATCGAATGACTGGCGAGTTTTGAGCAGCTATCACTAGCTATGTCAATGTTTTTAATACTTTGTTATAGCCACAGAAGATGGAAGTAGCTGTCATCGAAACGTCTGAAATTAAATAATTAAGATGATTCGTTCTTGTGTAATTGGGTTTGTGCAATATATATATATATAATTATTTTTTTTAACTGCAAACAACACAGTATAATTAATGTAAAGAACGACGTTTGTATAGAAGAACGTTCCGCACAAGATGAGGAGAGAGAACGAACAAATGAAAAATGAGGTAACTACCCGGGAATCGAACCCGGGATATATATATATATATATTGGAATATCATTCATAAACAATACATAAACTCGCGCGATTTTTCATAATGAAACATTCACTCCCACCACGGTTCGAACCCAGCACCTCTTGAGTAGAAGGTGATGGCGCTAGCCATTACACTGGCGTTACACCAGATAGTATGAATGAAATGCTCATCATTACCTCGAGTGCGAGAGGGTTAACACGTAAAATTCCTCTGGACGCGAAAGCTGTATACATTTTTTCTCGGTTGTTTAAATATACGACAGGTTAACTTTTTATCCCTTCGTGGTGTAGTGGCTAGCGTCCTCTCTTTCTACTCAAGAGATGATAGGTTTGAACCCTCAATGGTGTCGATTACTGTATATATATATATATATATATTCTGGTTTTTATACAAACCCGGTTTATCTTTGGTGCATAGTTTTGCATTGGGATTAGCAAATGCAGTAACATTATCATATACATGACAGCTCATTAGGACAAATGGGCGAACCATAGAAAATTTAATTTTCTTTCGTTCTTTGGCAAAGTGAATAAATGTAATTATAAAATCTCGAAGAAAAAAAATAATATATATACACACACGTGTGTGTGTGTGTGTGTGTGTGTGTGTTTCATATTATACAAGGAAGAAAAACTTGTGTACGAGTTCGCTTATTTGAAACAAATAAAAACTGATTTATTAAAGTGAGGCAATGAAGTAGACTATATATATGTTATATATGTGTGTGTGTGTGTATGTGTGTGTATGTGTTGTCGTTTATAGCGAGGTATATGATCAACATAAAGCCTACATTTTTATTCATTTCTCTACACGCGCCATTAGCTCTATCCAAATGCTGAACACGTATTTTTATAGATGTTTCTCGCAAATACAGAGCACTAAAGACTAAAATAAAGACTGTGTATATACAAAATATACATTCTATTCTTGGGTGTTAACGGAGCCAGGGTTGCTTTTAGGGTGGAGAGCAGCGCTGAGCAAATAGTTAACGTAAAACCATCGAAGCCAAACACGCATAAAAAAAAGGCCAAACATTTAAAAAAAAAAAAAAAGGCCAATTGATACGTTGTATTGAAACTGCTTCGGTTGAACAAATAAAATCACCGAATGAACGACGGGGCAAAAAGTTCTTTCTTCAAACCGCTTAATTGCACACCAAAAGCTTCACAGTCCAAATGTGTGTTGATGCGTTCTGAATTTATACCTGAGTGTACAATTAGAACGCTTATTTCATTTGGTTTTTTATTTATCATCATGGTGTTCTGTCGCTTTGTACGATATTATATATGTATATATATACACATACATAACACTTATATATATATATATATATATATATATATATATATATATAATATAATGAATAAAACCACGAAGGAAAGGAAACACAGAATGGTGCTCAAGCGCTTTCGTCTAATGACATCCTCAGCAACACTGAAGTACATAAAGAGTTACAGCCTATATATAGGTTACAAAAAAATTATATATATATATATATATATATATATATTAAGTAATTGGTACAAGAAATACTTCATACTCTTTTTTACAAAGCAACGCTCCGCTCACACACCCATTCAGCATTCAGGGTATGAGCAGTTTGCAGCATTATTGCCAAGTACATAGAAGATCAACGTACAGACGAGACTTCTTACGTGGTTCATCTCCATTGGAAGCAACAATGTTTTGTGTTATCATAATCGAATGAGTGGTCAATGTCATAATCATGCCTTGGTCTGTTCTTAGTTTACATTGCAGACACTCCTGCCTTCATAGGTTCGGGTGCATATCTTACCAGGAGTAATATATATATATATATATATATATATATATATATATATATATATATATATATATATATATATATAGACTCGTGTGGTGTGTGTGTATATATTTACTCATGATGAAGTAGCACTACACACACACACACACACACACATATAGATATATATATATATATATATAGATGCAAACCTACAGCGAAAAAGAAAAATTATTGCAAGGCCTCTCGTGTATTCAGAAGTACAACGTCGTCATTCCCTGACGAGATGTACTTCTGAATACACGAAAGACCTTGGAATCATTTTTCTTTTTTCTGTGGGTTTGCATCATTCATTTCACGTGTTTAATTGTGAAATTCATCATATATATATATATATATATATATATATATATATATATATATATATATATATATATATATATATATATAATATATATATATATATATATGGATGAATTTCACAATAAAACACGTGAAATGAATGAATGCTGCAAACCCACAAGGAAAAAGAAAAACGATTCCAAGGCCTTTCGTGTATTCAAAGCTACACCTCGTCAGGGAATGAAGTTAAAAGGCGAGAAGCCCATATATATATACAACGTACAGGAAAAACAAAAACAATTAGCACATACTTAACAGGGTTAATGAGAGGCAAAAGAAAATTTTAACATGATCGTCTAAAGCGCTTGTTAAAAACAGAGATATAATAGAACGAAATATTCTAGAATGTGCATTTATTCATTTTAAAAACAATTTCAATAACAGCTCGGGGACTTATAAAATTGACGATATCATGTTAAAATTTCTTTTGCCTCTCATTAACCCTTGTTAAGTATGTGCTAATTGTTTTGTTTTTCCTGTACGTTGTATATATATATGGGCTTCTCGCCTTTTAACTTCATTCCTGACGAGGTGTAGCTTTGAATACACGAAAGGCCTTGGAATCGTTTTTCTTTTTCCTTGTGGGTTTGCAGCATATATTATAATATATATATATATATATATATATAATATATATTATATATATATTATATATATATATATATATATATATATATATATATATATATATATATTATATTATATATATATATATATATTATATATCTTATATAATATATATATGAAAATTAAATGAAAATGAAAAGGTTTATTGACAGACTACAGTCCATATGACAAATATTATTAATACAATGACAGTTCATATACTAAGGATAGAAATATATACAACTGATTAGAAATAATACTGTAATGTCAAAGTTAAGTGGAGCTACAGACAGACGTCTTCGTACCAAGAAGTCCATAGCTTAGGCCCTTAGAGGATAAATGGCAGGACTCATGGAGAGCTTGGATGATCGGGTTGGTTGATTTTTTAATTCTTTGCATTAGAATGTGTTGAGCACGTCTTGTTACCTCCGGGAAGCTCGGGACATTGCGGGTAGCAAACAGTTGCGAAGCTGAGCATCTCGGGGGTAATTTATGTAAGAGTCTAAAAGACCTGTTGTACAGCAAATTTAGGATTCTGCCAGAACCTTTTTTATAATTCACCCAGAGTTGCTGACCGTATATATTACTGCAGAAAGTACGAAAGAGAGTATATTTAGCTTCACTTGTACAGAATCGAAAGTTCCTTATGGTCATATTCGCTTTAGCACAAAGGCTTCGAGATTGTTTTCTTATATCCGAGTCATCACTCAAGGAGCTGGTAATAGTTTGACCCAAATACTTAAACTCTTGTACTTCCTCAATTACTTCACCATTCATTTTAAACCTTATATCAGCTGGCTGATTACAGCTTTTAGGATGAAATTGCATAACCTTAGTTTTTGTAACATTAAAAAGAATATCATGTTTCTGCGAATACACTTCGCAGACTTTTAGTAGCCGATCCAGACCTTTAACAGAGGGACTTATTAACACCATATCATCGGCATAAACTAAGTTATTTATCCTTGTGTTATCTATACAACATCCCACTGTTGCCTCATTAAGTGAAGCAATTAATCCGTCAATATACACATTAAACAGCATTGGGGAGGGCAAGGAGCCTTGTCTCACCCTGCAAGAGGAGCCAAAATACTCGGATAATACATTGCCCCACCTAACAGTGAAAGAGTGGTGGGAATACCAAAATTTCAATAAATTTAATATGTACATGTGAACCTTCCTGTCTTCTAGTTTTGCAAATAAAATGTTTGTGGTTCACCCTATCATATGCCTTACTTATATCTAGGAAACAGCTATAAATAGTTGAATTACTGTCAATGTATTTAGATATTGTTTTTTAAGTACATAGATACACAGGTCAGTTGAGTGGGACCTTTTAAAGCCAAACTGATTAGATGTCCATAGGAAATCATTTAATCGGCGTAACAATAGTTTTTCTAGTAGTTTCGAGAAGCAGGAAGCGATAGCAATAGGCCTGTAATTATTGCTGGACAGAATATATCCACACTTATTTTTGACCAGGGGCAAGATATATACCCTCATGAACTCTGCAGGGATATAGCTATGAGTAAGCATGGCTGATAGGAGCAATGATATATGCAGACATACTACGTCATTTGCATATTTTAAGTGCTCATTCGATAAGTCATCTACCCCTGACGCAGAACCAGTCTTTAACTCTTTAATTAACCTCTTTACTTCAGAAAATGATATCAAAGTATTTTCCCTTGTCCCTTCCACATTCGTTTCGCTGCAATCTATCTTAAGATTATCCCTACTCACACTGTTAAGAATGTTAGAATAGTGGTTTTTCCACAGCTTTGCAATTTCATCCTACCCCGACACCCCATCGATTGTCGGAGGGAGGACATTTTTTACACCCGTTTGATTCTTAACAAATTTAAAAAAAAATTTATTATCGTTATTTATGCGAGCTTCACAGGCTTTTGATGCTCGAATAGACTCTTCTTCCTGTTTACATCGCCTTATGGCCGCCTTATACTGACCCCGACTTCTACACATATTCAGGTATACTGGTCCTAATCTGGGTCTACCATGAAAGCACCACAAATCATAGGCGTCTTTCGATTCCCTCTTCAGGGGGGCAATAAAATCATTCCATCCAGGAATAATCTTAGTATGATAGTTGCAAGATTTAATCAGGGGGCTTCCTGCTTCTCTTAACAGGGATATTATCTTACTATAATACCTATCTATGACCAATTGACGCGATTATTTTTACCTATTGAGTTCTTGTTAAGTCGTGTTGCGCATAAATTGGTAACGTTAATTAATATTTCTAATGGTCTATAATCAGAAAGAAAGAAATCATGCAAAATATGAACTCTAACAATATATATATATATACACGTGTGGTGTGTGTGTGTGTGTGTGTGTGTGTGTGTGTGTGTGTGTGTGTGTGTGTGTGTGGATGATAAAAAGAATTTCCTCTGATGATGTCAGAATTTTACGTGGGAACTGTAAAGGCTTATTTTTTTCATTACCTTTTAAAACCTGTGAAATATTTACCAGTAATTTTACAAGTAAAATTATTTCCAACTAAATCAAATATTCGAAATGAGCCGACGAGAGAGCAACGCATAAAATCAGGCTTTCACCATTTCCCAAATATTTAAAAACATGTGCTCTTAACTTACATACGACAACATTAAATGGCACCTGTCAGTACCACTCGTATATACTTCTCTATCATATATATATATATATATACAGGGTGTCCCATAAGTCCGGTCTTATAGGAAAATTTAGTTTTAATTATTAAAGTTACCAAAGTAATACATTAGAAGTAAAACAAGTGTTCAAATTGATGTCTTGTTTTGGGACATTTTTTTTTGTTGCAGGTAGAATAACACGCAATTGCTAATATGGAAGTGAGTCACACTCCTCAGGAAAAGGCGAAGGCCTTAATAATGATGGCGTTATTTAACATCCTTTTCCTAAGGACAGAAGGGATTTGCAGCTTTATAATACGTGGGATCCGGGTCGCAACATAATCTGGACGGTCCCCCACCCAACTACTCTCTAAACTTAATGCCGCTTAACTTCGTTGATCGACGGGAAACGGTGTTAAGACACTGACCACGACGTATGTCACTTTAAAAGTGTCATTTTATTGTTTGGAGTGAGAGGATTTGTCAAGTAAACGTCTGACGTAAGTCCTTTATTCTTATTAGTACCTTTTTTTACTTTCATTATAGATGATGTCCTCTCCGCTATTCTCATGTCACTGTGATAGCTGCTATACATAGATATACAGGGTGGCCCATAAGTCCCAATCGGTTATAATTAAAGCGAAAATCCATCTAGCGTAATCGACTGACGTAATCGATTTCTAAGGAAAGAATATTTGTCGAGATTGTCATAGTATTTTGCACTTTGAATAATTATTGATAAATATTCTATTTCTAAACTTATTATAAACTTTTTACTTTGATTTTTTGTATTTTCGCTTTAATTATTACCGATTGGGAATTATGGGCCACCCTGTTGTTTAATTGCTGCATTTTACTGTGCCTCTAAAGTGGGTGAAAATTTTCAAGTTGCAGTTTAATTTAACGATGTAAATTTATATGGTTATCGGGTGAACATTTCAACTTTTAAGAGAATCGGCAGCTACTGTAGGCTATGAAAATAAGCCATCGGTATATGCAGTGCATTTGATTGCTAAACGTAAGCAGACCATGATAAAGTTAGTCGTATACTGTACAAATACTACACGGAAATTTTTTTATAATCTTACGGTATATGCACTGGAGTGTGCATGATATTCCCATCAAACAATGAAAAAAAAATGTTTTCTTTTGTGGAATACCCCAAGGGACCCTGATGCCTCCTTCACCGTTTTATGTATACACTGACAGGTCATCTGATTCATTCAGTGCTGCCAATATAGACGTACGGGGAGAAATTAAAATCAACAATGTAACATGTGTCCATTAGTTAAAAGTATTCAGTGTCCAAAGACAACTTTGTAAAAATTATGTATGCAGAAATCCGATACTGATAAAACAAAAAACTATGTACGGAGTTCCATGCCAGAGAAGGTAAAGAAGAAGGTGTATCCTATATTTAAACGAAAAGGCGAAGATGATGGACATATACACGAGTTTAAATACTTTGGTTACCTCGTGTTTAGTTCCCCAAATGGAGATGCTCACACGAAAAAAAGCAACGTAATCTATGTGCCCAAACCGGATATGATAATCATGAATTTAAAATATTTTGCTATAAAGAATTTGAAAACGAGTTATTCCAAAATTTATGTTGGCATGTGTTGTTAGAAACTGCAGGTGAGGTTCAAAATAATGGTAACAACAACAACAACAAAACACAACAACAATAAATATAATAATAATAATAATAATAATAAAAGGATGATACACTCTGAACTTATGACAGAATGGATAATAATTTGTTATAACATGTGGGTCTAACAGACAATCATCTACTGATGTTTGGCTTCCCAAGTATTTGCCACTCGTAATATCTATAGTTTTCTCGAAGAAACTTTACAACAGTGAGTTCAGATTTTAAATAATCGTTAAGGTCAAATACTTCTTCAGTGAAGATAATGAAACTGACTTTTTTTACGAGGTTTCATAATTTTACACAATTTCATCTTTATTTATGTTTAGTGTTATTTAAGACCCACGACCCACGAGGTGTACTTCTGAATACACGAAAGGCCTTGGAATCATTTTTCTTTTTCCTTGTGGGTTTGTATAATATATATATATATATATACTTGGCTATGTGAGGTGGAGAGAGAGCACAAGAAACCAACTCACTACTTCACTAGGCCAACTCGAGAGGAGGGGCGACAAGCGTGACCTTCGCGAAATGAGGAATCATCGCGCGAAACCTTTGTAAGGTTAGGTAAGGTATATGTTACGGACTTTTTGCGAAATCGGCCTTTTTGCAAAAAAAGGCCGATTTAGGTTAATTGAATGCCTGGTTAGGTCAACTGTCTGTCCTTGACGATTGGTTAGGTTAAGTCCTGATATTTTCGTTGTTTAACGAAAATATGACGACTTAACCCTTTTGCAAAAAGGCCGATGTGTTTGCAAAAAAGGCCGATTTCGCACAAAGATGGTAACATATATATATATATATAAATTTATCAACCCTGACAATGCAGATTATGGAGCTTTTGAAGAATAGGGACCCCAGCCTTCCTTAGTTAGGCTTATAAGGCTAACTAACGAAAATATCACGACCTAACCTAACCAATCGTTAGGTTAACTGTACGCCCTTGACGATTGGTTAGGTTAGGTCATGATATTTTCGTTAGTTAGCCTTATAAAGCTAACTAAAGAAGGCTGGGGTCCCTATTCTTCAATAGCTCCCAGATTATCAACAAATTACTGCGAATCTAAAATCGAAAGTAAGGAGTTCATTGTTTTAGAAAATACTTCTCTGCCCATACACCCATTCAGGTTATGACAAGCTCGCAACATCATTGCCAAGTATTATTGGGGTTAACGTACTAACGAGGTTTTTGTACGTGATTCATCACGAATGACAGCGATAATTTTTTGAATTATCATAATTCATAATCGAATGATCAGTGATCAGTGAATTTTATAATCTTTTGCTTGCTTGTGTAGTCAGTCTGCATTGCAAACACCTCTGGTTTTACGGGTCGGGGTGCATGATTCATCAGGCGTAAGATGTATCGTGAATTTACGTTTCTTCTTATCATAGAAACATTCATATCCCCTGAGGTTTACTCTACACAAATTGAGCCAAAAATTCGAAATGTCTGCAATTTGAAACATTCTGTTTATACAAGCCTATATAGTGTTCGCGCGTTTTAATCGGTATTGCGTTTATTTCCGTATGATACTAATGCAAATAAGAAATAAGAACACTCCGTACGACATAACAATTATTCCTTTATAGCTATACGAGCATAACAATAACTATTTTTTTTATTGATAATGTTCTTTACCGAAAATACCCACTTCTTAAAATATAATCTTGCCAGTGCCCTTTGTTCAGTGGATAACACTATTTCCCTGTGAGCAAAGTCAAGACTGAGGTCGTGGGTTCGACTCCCAATGATGCTAGTTAATAATAATGCAGGTGTTAGAGCAGTGAGCCCCATTCATCTGGCCTAAACACTGTGCCAATTTCTAGCCCTCTTAACATCATTATTGTTTAGTTTTTACCTTCTGTTGACCTTTCTTTCAACACAGCTATGCCCAAAAGAGTTGAAACACTTATAATTTGCTCGAGATTTTGGATTTGCTATGCCCCGAACCAAGCATTATGTTATGTAGAAATTGTATTCATAGTTTACATTTGCAAGGGTAATCATAGCGTGTCCAAATGGTGTGAATAGCCCTTGTGGATTGAAAGCACCTTAAACTAAACAAACCAAACCACAGCGTATCTGAACTGCATAAGGACTGCACAGGAAGATGGTTTCAGCGAATGTTCAGGATCTCTCTCTACGGTGAGTCACGTCTGCCATTCCATTTTTTCTATGATCTGTGATGCACAAGACTAATTCTATTAACTGATAGCTAATGAAATTAATGTACATCTCAAGTTTTGTTTCGACTAAGGTTTTGCAGAATAGTTTAAAGTAGCAAACAGAAGAATTAATCCTTTTCTTCAGACGTGATCAGAATGGGCCCCCAGTCATTGTCAGAAATTCGGTCAGCCATCATTGCTCTTCATGAGGAAGGTCTGAGCAGCTGTCAGATCGCTGCATGCCAAAGGTTACGCTAGTCATATCACAGTCTCCAGGATCATTAAAAAGTGGCAGAGGACGGTTAGTTATGAAGCAGGAGCACGGTCAGGACGGCCAAGAGTCAACTCAAAACGCCAGGATCGTTTCTGTGTCGATCCAGTCTGCGCGAAAGGACGGCCAGCAGTGTGCACCTGCAGAGGGACTGGCAGGAAGCAAGAGTGCAAGCATCAGCACGCATGGTCAGAAGGTGATTAGTGGAAGTGGAGAATAGTTTGTCATCGCTCATGCCTGCAAAGAAACCTTCTTATTCGGAAGAAAATCCAAACCCGTCTCAAATTTTGTAATAAATATAAAGACTAGACTGAGGATGACTGGTATAAAGTAATTTTTCTCGGGCGAATCCCTTTTCAACTGCTTCGGCAACAAAGGAGGAATCTGTGTCCGCAGAAGAAAAGGTGAGCGTTTCAACGTGGAGCTACCCGTGACGAAGCATTCCGAGACTGTCACTATCTGGAGGTACTTTTCTGGTCGAGGAATAGAATCTCCACATATATTACCCAAAGGGATGGCGATGAACACAAAGTGGTATCTCCAAAGTCCAAACTCTTCGAGACCACCCGCTACCAACATCACAACTCGTTTCTAGAAGGAGATTTATTCTTCTAGGTTCTAGGATGATGGTGCAACTTGTCACCGAGCAAAAGCAGTGAAGAAATCGCTGGATGGTCATAACATCTACTCTGGTGGGGTGTCCTGCAAACTCACCAGATCATAACCCAATCGAGAATATCTGAGGAATTGTGGGTCAAGCGATAGGAAAAAGGCCGCTACGAAACTGGAATGAAGTAGAATTAAGCCTACAGACAGTTTGGCAAATCTTACAAGACGGCTCAACCATTCATCGTTTAGTCCGGTCCATGCCAGAATGGATTCGTGCAGTGTATAAAAACAAGAGTCGTCACTGCAAGAACTGAAAGATGCTAAGAGACTAGGAAGGAGAGGTACCACACATCATGTATTGTTACTTTTGTTCAGTAAATCTTAGAAAACCAAGTATACAGTATGTCTTATCCTTTTGGGTGTTTGTTGTATCTTCACAGAACCAGAAGAACGGGTGTTTCACCTCTTTTGTCTATAACTGTAAATATAGGGAGGTTCAAAAAGGTGCTCCCGAAAAGTTTATGTAAACTTGTTTCTGGGAACACCTTTTCGGATCACCCTGTAATATAAATTTAGCTTATATTTCCAATAAAAATCAAAATGCCAACAGAAATAATGGTTTATTGCAATAGATATTATGGCGTTGTGACCTCTTGAAAGTATGTGTATATATACATATACTGTATATGATACAGCTAACCTTGCTCATAAGGGCATAAGGTGAAAATATATTCAGTTATGGCGCACCCTTATAAATGGGGCTTTATCCCGGGCTTCAGCAACCAGGTGTTCAGGGGTAAAACCTTTATATAAAAACACGTATCTTAATATGGTTAATTACTGCTAACAATATTAACAATGTGGGTGATCCAAAAAGGGGTTCTCGAATATAATACCTTGTAACCTTGTCGATGTTTCGTGCGTCGGTCTCTCTTTACATGGTCAGGCTGGTGGCCCCATGTCTAGACCTGATTTACACATTCTACCTTTCCTATTTTCAATGTTGGCTGTCAAATTTCTTTGAATTTCTTCCCGTTTATTGATTTCTTCTTTTTCTATATGGGGACGTCAGGACTGAGCGGTATTCAAATTTGGTATGATCAGTGTATTCAGCAGGGGAATCATTCTTTTTGTCCCTCCTTTAAAAGGTTCTCAGTACTGTTCCATAATATTATATATATATATATAATATATATATTAGATATATATATTTCAACTGCAAAGAACACGCAGTATAATTAACGTAAAGAACGACGCTTGTATAGGAGAACTTCCGCGCAAGATGAGGAGGGAGAACGAACAAATGAAAAAATGAGGTAACCACCCGGGAATCGAACCCGGGATCTTCCGATTGCCGTCAGATATGATAACCACTACCTCATTTTTTCATTTGTTCGTTCTCCCTCATCTTGCGCGGAATGTTCTCCTATACAAGCGTCGTTCTTTACGTTGATATATATATATATATATATATATATATATATATATGAGAGAGAGAGAGAGAGAGAGAGAGAGAGAGAGAGAGAGAGAGAGAGAGAGTGTGAGTTACAAGGAGTTACAAGGAAAAGAAGTACCTCAAAAGGCCTTGCGGCCCTACCGAGGAGGTACCAATGGCAACGGGTGCCAGGGAAAATTTTCTACACACTCAAATAGTGTGCAAGATTTGGTCTAACTTTTTCTTGAACTAATCCACCGAGGAACTATTCCTGTTATTAAAAGTTTATTTTTCTTTCAACTATCCTAGCAGTAGTAGAAAACTGGATAGAAAAGAGAAGGCTCTCTCCCCACCCTCCGCTCCCTCCCTGCCAGAGGCAGGTACGGAAAAAGGTTGAAGAAAATACCTTGACCCTGGAAAAGTAGCCAAGGAAATTTTACAGGAAAGTGGAGAATATATAAATAGCTCTATATTTACCTTGCTCACAGAGACACCGTGCAAGCGAACTCCTGCAGAGTTTTCTTATGTTTTAATCTTAAACTATCAACGTGTTAAAGTAATTCCCACATATACTAGTCCTAAATCGTTTCAAATCCAACTTCTAACCATTGTTGCGAGTTGGGTTATCATTTGAACTAACATGCTTCTAAAATCGACATCTTTGAACCGCGTCACATAAGCGTCGATTGTAGCCCATATGCCTAACGAAAGGGATTAACTTTGTGGCATTTTTCGCCAGTTTCCAATCCACCTACCTACTTCCCACCAATACCCAGCGCGCGCACTTCGGCCATTAGCCGGCGGTGAGGTACCTTATCAAAGGCCTTCTAATCAATCGCCCTACTCTTATCATACTCACTCAACATGACGTAGAAAAAAAAAAAAGAGAGAGAGAGAGAGAGAGAGAGAGAGAGAGTTACAAGGAGTTACAAGGAAAAGAAGTACCTCAAAAGGCCTTGCGGCCCATACCGAGGAGGTACCAATGGCAACGGGTGCCAGGGAAAATTTTCTACACACTCAAATAGTGTGCAAGATTTGGTCTAACCTTTTCTTGAACTAATCCACCGAGGAACTATTCCTGTTATTAAAAGTTTATTTTTCTTTCAACTATCCTAGCAGTAGTAGAAAACTGGATAGAAAAGTAGAAGGCTCTCTCCCCACCCTCCGCTCCCTCCCTGCCAGAGGCAGGTACGGAAAAAGGTTGAAGAAAATACCTTGACCCTGGAAAAGTAGCCAAGGAAATTTTACAGGAAAGTGGAGAATATATAAATAGCTCTATATTTACCTTGCTCACAGAGACACGTGCAAGCGAACTCCTGCAGAGTTTTCTTATGTTTTAATCTTAAACTATCAACGTGTTAAAGTAATTCCCACATATACTAGTCCTAAATCGTTTCAAATCCAACTTCTAACCATTGTTGCGAGTTGGGTTATCATTTGAACTAAACATGCTTCTAAAATCGACATCTTTGAACCCGCGTCACATAAGCGTCGATTGTAGCCCATATGCCTAACGAAAGGGATTAACTTTGTGGCATTTTTCGCCAGTTTCCAATCCACCTACCTACTTCCCCACCAATACCCAGCGCGCGCACTTCGGCCATTAGCCGGCGGTGAGGTACCTTATCAAAGGCCTTCTAATCAATCGCCCTACTCTTATCATACTCACTCAACATGACGTAGAAAAAAAAAGAGAGAGAGAGAGAGAGAGAGAGAGAGGGAGAGAGAGAGAGAGAGAGAGAGTTACAAGGAGTTACAAGGAAAAGAAGTACCTCAAAGGCCTTGCGGCCCATACCGAGGAGGTACCAATGGCAACGGGTGCCAGGGAAAATTTTCTACACACTCAAATAGTGTGCAGATTTGGTCTAACCTTTTCTTGAACTAATCCACCGAGGAACTATTCCTGTTATTAAAAGTTTTTTTCTTTCACCTATCCTAGCAGTAGTAGAAAACTGGATAGAAAAGTAGAAGGCTCTCTCCCCACCCTCCGCTCCCTCCCTGCCAGAGGCAGGTACGGAAAAAGGTTGAAGAAAATACCTTGACCCTGGAAAAGTAGCCAAGGAAATTTTACAGGAAAGTGGAGAATATATAAATAGCTCTATATTTACCTTGCTCACAGAGACACCGTGCAAGCGAACTCCTGCAGAGTTTTTCTTATGTTTTAATCTTAAACTATCAACGTGTTAAAATAATTCCCACATATACTAGTCCTAAATCGTTTCAAATCCAACTTCTAACCATTGTTGCGAGTTGGGTTATCATTTGAACTAACATGCTTCTAAAATCGACATCTTTGAACCCGCGTCACATAAGCGTCGATTGTAGCCCATATGCCTAACGAAAGGGAAGAGAGAGAGAAGAGAGAGAGAGAGAGAGAGAGAGAGAGAGAGAGAGAATAAAGTGTAGTTTTCAAAAACTCTCGGTCTCGTCCATGGTGGTGTCGACTACATCACTATGATGTTCCTCAAGTGCAACGAACACTTATGTTGTCTTAAGTAGGCAGTTAACTGCTGAAAAATGTCACAAACTATGAATTTGTGAATAAATTATAAGTAAATTTTGCAATTGTCACTTGATGATAATCTCTTTAGAATCTTTATTCCTGAATGTGAAATACAGAGCTTAGGAATTAAGCATTACACAATACTGAATACATGCAAAAATTGCATATGGTCTCTGTTTCGGTCTCGAGACCTTTTTCTGGTCTCGGTCTCGGGTACTTAGGGCTCGGTCTCGGCTATGATGGTCTTGAGTACATCACTGGTGTATATACTGTCTCGATTTTGCTATTAATTTAAGTGTTCCTGAGAATGTCATTAGACGAAAGCGCTCGTCAAATAATTTTCATATATATATATTACGCCTCGGTGGTGTAGTGGTTAGCATCGCTGACTACGAATACTGGCTCCGGGTTCGAAACCTGGTGACGACAGGCGGCGCGCAGCAAACCCAGCTATTCATCCTTCCACACAATAAAAAGTGGTTGGGAGATAAATAGGTACCCTGGCTAGCTTAGTGGTTAAGACGTTTGGCTGCTGATCGGGAGGTCGTGAGATCGAGTCCGGGCAAGGACCTTGTAATTTCTGACCGTCCGTAATGGGGCGTGGTTCGGATTCCACGTTAAGCTGTAGGTCTAAGGTGGAGTAATAAGCTTGACCTTCGTCAGAGTGGACAATTCTGGCGGAAGCAAAACTAAAGTAACCAAGGTATTCCTCGTTCGTGATTTCGACAGTTCGTGATTTATTGAGTGATACCAAAATTTTGCCGTTCGTGAAGATCATATGGCACATTAAAAACAGCGAGGATAAAATAAGGACGAGTGTCAGTACTGCTGCACCGATAAGTGCGAAAGTACCATACGTTAACAGGCGCGACCCTGTGTTAGAAAAAATGAGAAAATATTTAAACGTATGGATGAAGTACCAGGACCAGAAAAAGTTTCTCTCAGTGGATTGGTCATTCGTGAAAAGGTCCTCTGTCTGTATGAACACTTAAAGGAAATTGAGGGTGAATCTTCAACTAGTGGTAGTGGGTTTATTGCCAGAAGGGGCTGGTTTGAAAAATTTAAAAGATTCAGGCTGTATAAGTGATTTCCAAACAAAAAACTGAGGGGTCATTCTGCGACCCATTTACCTCCCCCCCCCCTTATTTCCCACTGAGTTAAAGGTTTGCCGTTCGCGCTGTTTTTCTTAACGTAACCCTGGCGAAGGTTCACTATATATACTAGCAAAAATACCGCCCTACGGGCGGTTTTTGCTATTTCCTGCGGAAGGCTTGGAGCCCTCGGCCAATTACTTCATCTGGGAAATGAATTTTCTTACCTCAAGGTATTATTTCCTGTTATAAAATATAAAAAAGAACACTTCATCATAAACTTATCTTTATTTCATTACTGAAGAATCTCCTTGTAGACATAATTGTCAACAAATACTCCCTTTTCATTTCTTTCTGTCAGGACTTTCAGCAAAAGATCGGCGCTACGCCCCGATTTCGCTAGATCTGCGGTACTTGGGCATTCGGCCCAAACCGAATCGAATTGTGGGCCTACGGCGTATTTTATTTTGAACATCATTCCTATCCCTCTCACCTTGGGCCTCAGTAATTGGGGTGCCTGCGGCGCCCCAATTACTGTCGGTTCAATTATTTGGTCAATAAAACTATAGAAAAGAACGCAGCCATGAAAATCTAAAGCTTCACAAATCTTGATACAATGAGCTCAAATGTGAAGCTTAAGATTTTCATGATTGCGTTCTTTTCTATAGTTTTTTTTGGTTACATATATATATATCACACTTTCCTCCATTATAATAAATATATGTGTATATATATATATATATATATATATATATATATATATATATATATATATAAGAAACCGACATTAGGTACCAGTTTGTACTTAGTGTTAGGTTAGAGGTTAGATTACTTTACTTTTGTTACTTATTTTTGTTGAGTTTGAACGACGGTTCAGGATCGACCTGCGGTCGACCCCTCTGCAGCATCCCGCCTCATTTGCGGGACTTGGTGAAGGAGGGAATTGCTCTCTGATAGCCTCCTGCCCTCGTAGCCAGCCACGCATGGCTGGTCAGGGACTTTGCACAAGAATCTGTCCAGCTGGTTCTTGAAGTTATTTAGGTTGGTGTGCTGGAGATTCCTCACTTCTTTTGGAAGGACATTGAAAAGCTTTGGGCCCCGTATTCTGAGGGTATTTTCCATCCTCGTTTTCATGGCTCCTTGTCCCACCGCAGCTGAGACCGTACAAAATCTGCCTCTTCTCTCATTCCAGTTTGTTTCTATTTCATTTCTGAGGTTAGGGACAGAGCCCTCAAGTATGTTCCATATGTATATTATTGTGTACCGCTCTCGTCTTCTTTCAAGAGAGTAGAGTTCCAGGGATTGTAGTCGAGACCAGTAGTCTTCACCTTCCGTTTCCTCTATCTTAGACGTAAAAGTCCTTTGTATAGCTTCAATGCTCGCAATGTCTCTTTTTCTGTGTGGGCTTGTGAGTACTGAGCAATACTCAATTATTGGTAGGACTAGACTCTTCCATAATTTGAGCATGATGTTTGCTTTTCTGCTGCGGAAGCTCCTCCAGATGATTCCCATTATTTTTCTAGCCGTTGTGATTTTGATTTTATAGTGCTCTCTGAATTCGCATCCGACGACATTATTACTCCAAGATCCCTGACTTGTGGATTTGGTGTTATCTGTTTGGCTTGCGGAGTTTTGTACCCTTTTTTCTGTAGCTCTTTGTTATTACCATATCTTAGAAGTTGGAATTTTTCTTCGTTGAACTTCATATTGTTGTCTTCTGCCCACTGGAATAATGGTTGAATGTCGTTTTGTAGTTTTCTTATGTCATCTTCGTTCAATATTTCCTTACATATCTTCGTGTCATCTGCGAAGCATGATACAATACTGTCCTTAATATCTGCATCAATATCTGCAATCATTATTATGAACAGCAAGGGAGCTAATACTGTCCCTTGTGGGACAGAGCTCACGACTTCCGAGACTTCCGATTTAACTCCGTTTACCACCACTCTTTGCGTTCTTTACGTCAAGAAATTAAATATCCACCTTCCTAGCTTTCCAGTAATTCCTGTATCCTTAAGTTTGTGTGCTATGATTCCATGGTCACATTTATCGAAGGCTTTAGCAAAATCAGTATATATTACATCAATGTTTTGTCCTCGACACAATGTTCCTAATATTTTCTCCTGGTGGTCTAGTAGCTGTGACAGGCATGATCTACCCGCCCTGAAGCCATGTTGATTTGGGTTGTATAAGTCTTTTTCTTGTAGGTAGTAGGTAATTTTGGTTCTAATTATGCGTTCAAAACACTTTATAAGGTGTGAGGTGAGAGCCACTGGCCGATAATTTTTGGGCATTGCTCTGTTACCACCTTTAAATAGGGGGGCAATATTCGCGTTCTTTAAGGGGAGTGGAATTTGTCCTGTGTCGAGTGATTTCCTCCATAGTAAGTATAGCGGTTTTGCAATACTCTCTTTGCATTTCTTCAGAAATGTGGCACTCCATGTGTCTGGCCCTGGCGCTGAATTGTCTCGCATCTGTGATAAGGCCATAATTACATCTCCTTCCGTGAACTCGAAGTCCATTAATAGGTTTGTGCCGGGATTTGTTCTTGGTTGATCTGTTTCAATGTCGAAAAACTCGTCTGGGTTTTCCACTTCCATCTCGGACTTAGGGGTGCTAAACACAGATTTAAATTGTTCCCTAAGCAGTTCACTTATTTCTTTCGGGTCATTTGTGTATTCGGCCTCCCCGTCTATCAATGGTCCAATACTCTCTTTACACTGCATTTTCCTTTTCGCAAAAGTGTAGAAGTATTTTGGGTTATTTTTTATGTTTTCTGCTACCTTGTTTTCCTCCTCATTTGTCTTATGTATGAATGTTTGCTTTAGGTCCATTTCTATTTCGCCAAGTTTCCTCTCTAGTTTGAGTCTCTTTGCATCAGTTCTGCATCTGTGGAGATGTTTTACGGTTGGTTTGTCTTCGTTGCCTGAATAGAGTCCTGATTTTCCTTTCGAGCTTGCTACGTTTTCTTTCCTGTCTCTCTGGAATATGTTTCAGTATTATAGGTTTGGTTTCCGTCTCTATTATACATAGTATTTCTTGTGGAGTCTTCTCGTGTAGTAGCAATTCCCAATTTACCTCCTTTAAATCTTTATTTACGTTTTCCCAATTTACTTTCTTTGAATTTATGTTTAAGCCTTCAAATATTCCATCTGCCTCTCTGGGATGCGTTTTCGGACCTCTGGGTGCTAACTTCAATTGTATATCGATGAGGTTATGGTCGGAGAACTTTGTGTGCGTTACTTTTTTATTTATTATTATCTCGTTGTTATTTGTCCACATTAAATCCAAAACGTTCTCCTTTCTCGTGGCTTCACAGATTTCCTGGGTAAGGGCGTAATGTTCCATAATATCTAAAAGCATTGTTGCTTGGGTTCTGTCATCTTTATTAATGTTGCCATGAAACTTCTCAACATATATAACTTCGTCATTTTTCTTCCATGATATGAATGGGAAATTAAAATCTCCGAAAATTAGAATATTTGTTGCTGGAGTTTCAAGTAATTTTAATATGTTTTCTATTTCCTTTGTAGCAAATTGGAATTCACTTTTTGTGGTGTTTGGTGGTCTGTAGATGTTCATAATGGTTAGGTTCAGTTCTTTTACTTCTAATATAATAACTTCAACTGTGCTGTTTGATTTCTTTACCCTCACTTCACATGTGTAAGTGTTTTTCACGTAGATGCAACACCCTCCTCCTCGTCTAGTTACTCTTATTTACCAACACTTCTTTGTACCAAATCGTTTCTCTTTAAACTAAAATATTGAAATTTTTACCTCCCACTCTGTTATGTCGTACCCATCGATTTTACCACGGAGCTTCGAGTAGGAGTATATACCAAAGAAAAGGAGAATTTAAGCATTTTATCCAAAATCGATAGCGGCACTCGCGCAGTATAAAAGTTTGGCACGGAAAACTATAAGAATTTGGTGATAGAACCAGGCTAACGACACCTGATCTATGTGATATAAAATCGACAAGTTATTGTGGATTAGTTAGGTTAGGTTAGGTTGTTAGATTTTTAAGAGTGTCGATGTTTTATCTCGTCGACAGAATGGTTATATAGATCCGATAAACATTTTCATTGTCACAGGATTAGGTAATAAAAGAAATGACGTATGCGTTTTTATCTAAGCTCAAAATTCGTCAAGACGGTCTCAGCCATCTAATTTAAGTTAAAAAAAACTCCAATTTTTTTTTTACGGTATTTTTTTTAGATAAAACTCGTATATTTTTACGTGTATTTGATGGAACTTCTTTTTTTTTATTGGTACCATCATTTCAAAAGATTTATGCTATGAAAAGCCGTGTTTGTTATCAATATTTATCAGTAAAAGGGACGGAGTTTCATGAGAGGACTTTCTGAATTGACCGTATTCGCCATTATTCCTTCGTAAAATGTTCATGACAAACACAAACGAAAATCTGTCGCTTCGACCTTCAGTTGACTTACAACAGTTACAGGTTGGTTGGTCGTTCTATTTTACGGCCTTTGTCCACCAGAGGGCACTAAGACGGACAGTTTCACCACCAACCGGGAAAAATAAGTCCCCTTTCGAAAAGGATACATTACGGGCAGCGGGCTCGTCACTGAACCTCCGTCCCATAATAACCACAGTATCTAACAACAAAAACGCTCAAATCTTAAACAAAGATCTTAAATTTATCCTTTCTTCAAAATTAGTCAGTGATTTTAAAGAGAAGTTTTCAAATGTTAAAAGAATGTAAGAGTAGGGTAAAGTTGCCAATGGTCGCCAATCGGTCCTAATGTCGGGCATTTCACTTAAACAAAAAAAAAACTCTACACAAAATACTGTTACAGTGAAAGAAATAAAATTCATGTAAAACATTACTTCTAGTAACGATTTCCTTCACTGTAACGGTATTTTATTGGAAGGTTTTTTTTTAAGTGAAATGCTTCACATTAGGACCGATTGGCGACCGTTGGCAACTTTACCCTAATTGAAAAATAAGAAAAAAAAGAAAAAAGAGATCAAATTCCTGATTTGTTTTTTAGATTTTTGGAATTTGATTGATTATATCGGCAGTGAATTTTTTGACACAAACAAGAAAAACAAAAACGGGACTCAAACTTTTGACCTAAAATCCAACAAAATAATGTAAAAAAAAAAAAAAAAAAAAAAAAAACCGATAATTTGACAGCTTAAGGGAAGAAATTGTGTTGACAAGTTATGCTAAAGTAGGACACTTAAAGAGAAAAAAAAATATATATATATATATACAACAGTAACTTCACATGAGTAATTTCTTTTGCCAAAGACGGTTCACTTTATTCCTAAAAGGACGTGAAATAGATATGAACCAATTTTTCTTCCGCCAAACTTATACGATTCTAAAATTAATGGAAATGGAGGTCTCCTTAATCACCATCTTTGATTTCCTCCACTTCATATACAAATGTCGTGAATGCGGATTGAAGGAAAAAAAAAAAACACCAGAATTATTTAAGTATTTCGTCCATTTTTTTAACAAACTTCCCCTTTATCCTTTATCCATTCGAATAAAGATCCATTTAAGCCATTCATTTACCCTTTAATTAATCCATTAATTATGAAATTCTTGGCTCTTCATCTATCGTTTCCCCACCAATTAAAAGTCGAGTCTGAACAGATCTCCCCTGAGTGCTCAAAGACCTTTGAATCAGACGTTCTTTCCCGCTTCAGCCAATAGCTTGCCGTCTCATCGGTAGGACGACCGTAGAAAGTAATTTCAAATCATTAATATAATTATTATAAATATCGGTATTGAATTATTTATTCAAATTTTAAATATAACCTTGCTTTATAATTAAATTACTTACATAAGGTCGTTAGTGTATATATATATATTCCAATTTTTCATTACAGTAAAAATATTATTAAAATATTGATTGGTTGGTTGGTTGGTTGGTTGGTTGTTCAGTATTATTAATTTAGTTTTGTAATGCGAGTGAAAATTTTTCACAGTTCATTCTACAGAGTCGCGACAGTTATGAAAATGAATGAAACATTTGACACTTTTTTTTTTAATCTTGTCTGTTACCATAGAAACAATGCAGGAACATTCTTGAGGGAATGTTGACACTGAACGTAGCACTTTCTATCGTACTTTAAAAGTGATGAAACGTCGCTTAAGCTTAAAATATCCGTTTCGTCACTCGAAACGTTAAGTGTTGATATTAACCTTCCTTCAGACACTTATAGAATGAAGGAATCGGACGTTGGTTGAGTGATTGGCTGGTTGGTTGTTCCGTTTTACGTCCTTCGTCCACCAGAGGGCGCTGATACGTTCGGTAACGCCACCAACCGGGAAAAATAAGTCCCCTTTTAAAAGGAAAACTGCGTCGAGCCAAATATATTACGTGCAGCGGGCTCGACACTGCTCTCCCTCTCCTCATTTCTCAGACTAGCTTCAAACAGCCCATGGCTGGGTTAAGGAGTTGGGTGGTTAGTATTGAGGATGAAATCTGTGATGCTAAAGCTTTATATAAGGGTAGGCTTCGTTGTCGTTGCATTAAAATTATTATTAATAAGGCAATCAAGGATTTATCCACTTTATTATCATTATTATCATCATTATTATTATTATTATTAATAATTATTATTATTAATAATAATTATTATTATTACACTGTAACTTTTCAGTATGTCAATGTATTTTGTATAACTGGTTTCACTCGTTTATATTGAACGCTATAATAAAATGAATGAAATTTTATTACATTTCATGCGCAGTTTTACCCCAAGGGCATTCTTTGGCACCCGACCTTGAAAATTCCGTCCGTTGCTTTTTTGGCCAAAGTAACATAGTTTTTTCATTCCATATTGATTAATAAATCCAATTGCAACCTTCAGAATGACAGCATTAATTAATCATACACAGTGCTATTCAATATTTAATTATCAGATAATCAATGATCAATGTTTTTCTCCAATCATCATTATTCAGCCGAGTTGTACAGTTCAGTTGTCTAATAAAAAAAAACGATGACTGTATGTATTGCGAACGGTATAGAATATATATGTAATATGTATGTATATATATATATATATATATATAATATATATATAATTTTATTTATTTATTTATTATTTTTATTTTTTTAATTGGGATTGTTTAACTCCTTCGCAACATCTAAGGCATATGACGGAGGGGACCTACAGCTTTATGTGGGATCCGAACCACGGGTCGCTACATAATCTGGGTGCAGAGGACGGTCTCCCATCCAACTACTACCCAGACCCAATGTCGTTTAACTTCGCATATATATATATATATATATATATGTATGCCTACAGGGTGAGTCACAACGAAATGTCATAACTTCGGGAGCTTATAGCTGAGGTCATTCCCAGTCAAAAAGATCATATGAACATAGGTCCGATTCTTAACGGTTATGGAGCTATGGATATTTGAATTTCAAGCATGCGCATGCGTGACCTTAAACTGAATTGACAGTTACTTACCGAACCGAACTAACTACGCAATAGAATGTTGTGTTTTATAGGGTGCAGTTGATGTTTTGTGTGTTCAGTATGCCTTTTACGTTTTCAAATGCCGAATATGCCGATATGGTGTATGTTTACAGATTTTGCGATGGAAATAATACTGCTGCTGTCGCTGAATACCAGCGACGTTTTTCAAATGGAAGAATTCCTGATCGACGAGTGTTTAGCAACGTTTTCCAGAGATTGCGAGAGAGCGGTTCATTTCCTAGCGTTAGTGTTTTATCTGAGCGTCCGGTACAACAAGATGTGACTGAACAAGAAAACACTATTCAGATGGTACAGCGAAATCCTCATGTTAATACGCGAAGGATTTCCACACGTCTTAGAGTTCCTCAAACGAGAGTATGTAGAACGTTACACGAAAAAGGTATGTATCCATACCACGTACAGCGCGTTCAGCACCTCCAACCTGGGGATCGTGCCCAACGGCTAGAATTTTGTAATTGGCTCAATGCCGATCGGCAATTGCATCGATACGTCTTGTTCTGTGATGAGGCTCAATTTACCCGCGACGGTGTCAACAACACTGGCAATTCACATGTGTGGTCAGAAATGAATCCTCATGCCACTGTGGAAAGTAATTTTCAACATCGGTTCAGTGTCAGTGTGTGGTGTGGTATTCTCTACGATCAACTGATTGGTCAGTTTATCTTTGAAGGGGGTCTTACAGGTGACATTTATCTACGATTTCTGCAAGACGAACTGCCGCCACTGTTAAAAGATGTACCTTTGGCAACACGATTGCGTATGTACTTCCAACAAAATTGGCCACCCAGGTCTGCGGACATAACCCATCTAGATTTTTATCTGTGGCGGCGCATGAAAGAGTTGGTGTACCAGAGAAAAGTGGAAACACGAGATGCATTGTTCCGTCGCATTTTGGATGCTGCAACCCTCATAAAGGACAATCGTAATGAACTAATGCGAGCTACACGCGCGATTCACAAACGAGCCGCGATGTGTATTGAGGCCGAGGGTAATCATTTTGAACAGTTATTATAAATTCATGAATAAAAACTTTAGCAGCTATTTGTTCGCTTATTCTTATTTTTAAACATTCAAACATCCATAGCTCCATAACCGTTAAGAATCGGAGTTATGTTCATATGACGTTTTTGACTGGGAATAACCTCAACTACAAGCTCCCGAAGTTATGACATTTCGTCGTGACTCACCCTGTGTATATATATATATATATATATATATATATATATAATATAATTGTAGTAGCGTGAAAACATTTTGAATTTTATATTTATCGAATAGGTAGGTGGGTGTGTATACTTGTACGTGGTTAGGATAGTATATGATAGTGTAATGTGTAGATGATTAGGATAGTATAGAATAGTAGGGTTGTATAGTTTATAGAACTAGAATGTGGGTATAAGCCGCTCACCGGCTTTTATTGTTCGGCGTGTTTTGGAAAAGTGAAGCTTCACTCTGCTCTGTCCAAGTTTTCTTTGTAAAAATAAACGCGTGCTTCCTGCGACTGGTTTCTGAAGCTGTTAATATTAATTCAGGCAAAACGTTTTATTTGTAATAAAAGTGTTAATATCTTATTCATAAATATTTAGGTCGGAATGTTTAATAAACGAGGGACGAGTCATAATGTAACCCAGCGTTTCCCAAACTTTGAGTAATTTACCCAATTGGGGTAATTTGGCTTTGTTCAGTGGGTAATTTGGTACTTTGCAAGTACTTCCGAAGTACAGAAAGTGCATAAATAAACGATATGGCAAACCTGAGACTGGCTTTACGTGGGGTACAGGTAGGGTTGGGGTCATTATAAAGGTCATTATAAATGTAAGGGAAATAGTAACGTTAGTTCACGAATGAGATCGTATATTATAAATAAATTAGTGGGATCACCTGAAGATCAGGGCCCCCAGCCTTCTTTAGTTAGCCTTATAAGGCTAACTAACGAAAATATCACGACCTAACCTAACCAATCGTCAAGGACATACAGTTGACCTAACGATTGGTTAAGTTAGGTCGTGATATTTTCGTTAGTTAGCCTTATAAGGCTAACTAAAGAAGGCTGGAGGCCCTGATCTTCAAGTGATCCAATTAGTGTAGTTTGTGTTCAAAATGTATATTAGTTTTGTTAACCTATTCGTTGGATAGCCCCGGTAGTTCAGTGGGTAACGCAGTTTCTTTATAAACAAGTGAAAATATTGAGGTCACGGATTCGATTCCTGATGGTGTTGGTTAAGATTAACCCAGCGCAATGGGCCGCATTTATATGACTTCAGCGCTGTGCCAGTTTCTGGCCTTCCTGAATGATTAATTATTAAGCAAGCCCTTCGCTTAGTTTACTCAGTCTCATCGTTAAGTCGTCTTCAGCTTCTGCGAATTAAAGTAAAATTAGTTCACATTTGTAAACTTTTGAGGACGCCAAATGTTATAGTATTTAAGCGATTGGTTTGGTTTGTGAGGTTTAGGTGTAGAAGGGTAACTTAACTCGCATTTCGTTGGTTTTACAAAATCAATTTACGGTTATAAACGAATATTTATTGGATTATTCGTAATTAGGTACTGATGAACATGTAATTGAGAACGGAGGAGCGTATTGGCAACTTACTGAGACCCGATAATACAGGTAACAACTGTATTGTATTTAAAATTGATGCCAGTTGGAGCGATTATAAATATTTGCATATTTAATACATGTTTATGTACAAAGTCGGGTATTATACCGTTAATTATCACATTTCCTGTTAATGTTTTAATACTCTAAATACATATATTTATGATAGTTTGTAAACATGAGCCGTATTTTAATGTTTACGGATACTAGTTTGTAATAATTAAGCTCTGTTACATTATAATTTGTTGGGATCGCATTTGGGATCCGATTATTTGTTTACGAAAGAATTCGCACTTTAAACAACAAAACAAGAACTATTTATTTGTATACTTTAGCGTCAAAAGTTATTTAAACGTTTCAGTGTCAGAAGTTATTTATACATTTTAGCGTCAGAAATTGACTTGACTATTATTATTATTATTATATATTATTATTATTATTATTATTAAAAGTATTAAAACGATATTACAACTGATAAATGTCGAATATAGCTGGGGGTAATTGTATACAATATCCCCCTCGCCTCAGTTTCTAATAAAAATTATTGCAATGCGTAGAAAATAATAAATAAAACTTTTCCTTTAAAGTAAAAAATTTTCGGTCGATCATATTTATGGAGATATTATTTAATTAACGATATCCATTTGACGTGACGTTTTTCTGATTGGGCTATTTTTTCGCTATTCTGCGACTTAATTAGTTGGTTGGTTTCTGTTCTGGCTATTTTTTTTTTTTCTAATTGGATTCAGTTTAGGTAATACCTCAGTTTGGTCGTGTTTGTGATAGAATTATGACGTGCTGTTCGTGTGGTTTCGACTTTGAGAACTTGATTCGTCATGTGCCCTAGATGAAGACTAAAAAAGTGCATAACTTAACATGTTATTACATTATCATTTGTATAAGTTAGGTCTCGGGGGTACGGGGGCGGAGCCCCCGTAAAGATCACGCATCACAAATTGATCGGTATAGGATTCACTTTGTGATGCGTGATCTTTACGGGGGCTCCGCCCCCGTACCCCCGAGACCTAAATTATACAAATGATAATGTAATAACATGTTAAGTTATGCATTTTTTTAGTTAAAAATATATTCTTCTAGTATACATTTTTCTAGGTTAGGTTAGATTAGATTAGGTTAGGTTGGTTTCCGAAAATAAATAAAGTAATTACATGCTATAAATAAAGGTTTTAACATCGATTGTGAAGTCAATTTCATAAAATTGAGGTGAGGAGGATGTTGTATACAATTACCTAGCTGGGAAATAAGGCACGTGATGTACCATGTTGACGACGTAGCTTCTTCTTTGCCCGGTTAGGTCAACTGTACGCCCTTAACGATTGGTTAGGTTAAGTCGTGATATTTTCGTTTAAACTAAGAAAATATCACGACTTAACCTAACGAATCGTCAAGGGCGTCCAGTTGACTTAACTGGGCATTCATTAATGCAGGGAGGGCAGATAACGGAAAAGCACCAGATTTTGTTCTATTTTATCTTGTGGTGAAACTTCTATAATTTGTTTGTAAGTGAAGGAATAGGGTTACGGGTTATGTTGGGTTGGGTTAAATTAGATTGGGTTGGATCGGATTAGATAATATTTTTCGTCATTTCTGTTTTGGTTTGGAGGTCCAAAATACAAAATAGTTGCATTTGAAAAAAAAAATTCGTGACATCTCAAGAATTAGGTCCGTCAGTGAAAATGCACCTTTCAAATGTTCTCGGCGCCTTCATGATCCTGAAATTTAAGTTTTTACGATATGAACTAAATTTTTGGTTCCAAGGTCGTAGAAGACCTTCGGAAGAGACTCGTTCAACGCTATACATGTTCATAACTTAGTAAATAATTGGTAATACTCTCCTTTTTTCTTTTTTTTTTTTTTTTTGCGCGCGCGTGTGTGGGGGGCAAGGTGGAATTATATACAGGGTGTCTTAGAAATTGCGCACCATAGGCTATATTCAGATTTACGAGGTTTACGAGTCTAAATGGTTTATAAGTGATGTTTAATTACAATATATGTTCAATAATGTTCGAATAATAAAATTAATAGTATGTACAGTTAATCAAAAGGCCATCTTAAAATAATTAAATTGAATGAAGCTACATTAGCCAATGGTGCGCGACTTCTGAGATACCATATATATATATATATATATATATATTAGGGGTACCGATGTATCAGTATCGGCAGTATCGGCCTGATTTTAGAGTATCGGTATCGACCGATACTAACGATACTTTTCCAAGTTCTCATTTTAAAAATAATATTTAATTATTTATAAAATGCAATTGAATAAATTTTCATTTGAATAAACTTATTGAATACATATGAAGTTTTATCATTTTTAATATCTTCCTCTTATTTTTTAAACTGCTCTAATTTGAAACCAATTGCGTATCACGAGATTATTACATCAATTTTTCACTAGAATTAAACATTAACGCCTAGGGAAGACTTATATCTAGAGGTATACTTATGCAACGCACCTCGGGCCCCGAGTTGGACTAGAGTAATGTAGTAATTAGTAACTATATAGTGGCATACGTAGTTATAAATAGTGTCTACTCTCTTGTGACTAAATTTATTTCAGTACGTTATATTTATACATTGAATGTGCTACAGTATGTACGATTATTACTGTATAAATAAATATTGATAAAATGTTTTTATTGATTTTTAAAATAAAGTATCGGTATCGGCAAAATATCGGCCTATTTGGAGTATCGGTATCGGCCAAAATTCTGGAATCGGTACATCCCTAATACACACACACACACACCACACACACACTCACACACAGGGCTGTGGAGTCGTTGATAAAATTTGCCGACTCCGACTCCAAAAATTTTAACACTCCGACTCCAGAAATCTGACTTGTATAATTACGACTCCGACTTCGATGGAATGTTAAGGCCAAATTGATTACGATTAGCTATATTAGGCCAATGGAGATTCATAAACAAGGCATTTCGTCACTACCACATGACTCATCAGGTTACTTAGTGGCTGTAACTATGCCTTAATGGCTTTTTTTCTCTCTATTAAAAAATTACAATAAATCCCAAAATACAAACTGATTGAAGCTTAAACAAAATAAGATTATTATTGGTTTAGCAAATTAATAAGATGTTTTTGTATTATTATAAACATCCGTAACAAAATGTACTAACCTAAACTGAATTTGTTCTTGAAAAAAGGATCGCTTCCATTAAATCTTCTTTCAGTGATGCTCTTAAGTCAGAGTTGATGATTTTAAGGGCTGAAAATAAGCGTTCTACACTAATTTGAGTAGGTGGCAAGACCGTAACAGTCATAGGAGCATCTTGGACTATTTTGGGGTATTTAGCAATTGCTTTTTTCACAGTCAACTTTAATGAACGATCAATCTTTTCCACCTCCAATGATTTATAGAAATTGATTTTGAATTTATCCAATGCACTCTGGGGGTTCCTGCTGTTCCAATCGCCTTCGCTTTGATCGTTCTTGTCTGTCTAGATGTTTTTCAAAATCTAATTCTTCATCAGAGCCTGAATTTGACGACGACGAAATCGTACGACGAAATCGTATGACTGCCATGATACTGCCTCGGATTCATCATGACCATGATCTCGTAGACCTTTAATATGTATGGATACATCACATAAGGCAGCTTTGGCTCTGATTTGCTGCGCTTCTGTTAATGTCACTCTGTACATGGCATCAACATATATAGCAGCCAAAAGAATATCATTGTCTAGCAGAAGCTTTTCTCTCTGTATCATCGAATTCCTTATATCATCGGCTAGTATGCCACCAGTTTGAGAAAGACGGAAAATAAGCGTCTTCCACTCCTTATAGAATAAGCCAGGAGTCAAATCATCTGATTGCAATTTTTTTTGTCACGTTATAAGGATGGCGAAGTAAGCCCTCGAGTTGTTTTACCTGATCCCACTGAGCCTTAGTCATGATGACATCCGGGGAGGCCATGTCGCTAAGGAAAGGTTTTATTTCAAGAATCCGTTGAATCATCATGTATGTGCTGCCCCCACCGAGTCGCTTGGTCCAAAATTGCTCCTTTGCCAGCTCGTCGCTTCAAAATAGTCTAGTTTTGGCGTTCTAGCTGCCACAGCAACTTTTCGTATTCTTCCAATGAGATTAGCTGCATGTTGTCCTTTCAAGCCATCGCGTATTCCCAACTGCAGTGTGTGGACACTGCAGCGCATATGATGGATTTTGGATATTCTTGCTGCAGTATCCGCAAATGAATCTAATGTATCGTGACTATCATGATCATCAACCACCATTACTTGTTCATTATCTTCAGAATAATCAACATAATCATCACTGTCTTCTGAATCTTCCACAACTTCTTTTTTGTTAAATTTTTCAAGTGTTTTCACCATGTTGGAAGCATTGTCCGTTACAATTGACAATACCTGGTCCTTTCTGATGTTAAAATCATTTAATATATCCATTACTAGTTTTTCAAGATAATCACTAGTATGCTGTGCTTTAATATCTCTTACTGCTAATGTCCGCGTGACTACTTTTTTATCATCGATAAAGCGAATATTAATTGCAAAGTAGTTTACTCTATGGCGAGTACAGGAATCCATCTTTAAGAACAGGATTCATCCTCGAAGACATTCTTTTAGTGCATGCTTCTGCTTTTGCGATTCTTCCATTATCATATTACGAATGTTGCCACGTTCTAATGAAATGCCAAGTATATTTGTCATTTCCCCATTCAGATTAGCAAAAGCCGGGGTTGAAAAAAATGTTAGAGGGAGAGAATTCTTTACAACCATTTCAATTATGCATGCTTTAAATTTGTCTGCTGTCATGGTCACTGTGACCTTTTCACTCATAAAATATTTTGTGACAGTAGTTTGACGAGAACTTGTGCTTGAATTGTCATCAGCCTTCTTTTTTATCATCCTTTTCATTCACAATTTTGTAATCCTTTGGATGATGCCGTTGAAGGTGGCGTTTTAGATATCTCCTCTTGTTGGAGCATTGGATCCTTCGCCTGAGAAGGCACTAATTTTGGTATCACATATTTTTTCCTGATCATCAGTGCCCTTTTGGCACTGACATACGTAATATTTTCCATCAGCAGTGAGTGAAAAATATTCAAAAACAGCAGATTTATACTTTTGATGTGACATTACGCTGTTATCATTACTTATCAAATTGAAATCTAAAAATCTGAAAAACATTTAGGGTTGCTAGTACAAAATTTTTTAATTTCCTTATTATTAATTATTTTAATTAATTAATTATAATCCTTATTAATTATAAGCAACTATATTTATATATTATTTATATTTATATATTTATATATTATATATTATATATTATTTATATATTATATATTAAAACATTAGGTTAAATCTATTTTATTCATAAAATTGAGCTAGGCCTACGCCTAGGCTGCTATGGTTATAGTTGAAGGATTTGCACCGACTCCAGGCGCGTCCCTCGTGTGGCGGATGAGGGAACACTAGAACCTTCTTTCTAGGGCTGCTCCGAATACACAGAATAAGGAGCCGTGGACCAAACAAGCAGCAGAGGGATGGCAGACCGGCTGCTTTATTGACCAAGAAACCCTGTGATGATGGTAAAGAATATAGCAGAGGAGTTGGGGAATTCAAGAATAATAACCCTGGCAAGAACGAAAGGAACCTGGAGCGAGTACAGACGCCATGCGAGTGACCCGACCCGGCTGATCCAGCCGTATGGAACATAAGTCTATATATATATATATATATAGGGTAAGGCACATAAAAGCGGCACGAAGAAAATTTTACACCTGAAAAGGAATAGGAAATATTGAAGCAATCCAAGAAAAAGCACCCCAAAGTCCCCAATCCAAGAAACAACACCCCAGTTCGACTTCAATCTAAATTAAAGGATTTTAACATAAAATTTAACAAAAAAACAATTTTAATGTTTACGAAGAATATTGCAGTAAAAAAAATTAGAACATAATAAAAATATTGAAGTAAGGTTAATTGAATGCCAGGTTAGGTCAACTGTAGCCCTTGACGAATGGTTGGGTTAAGTCGTGATATTTTCGTTAAAACTAACGAAAATATCACGAATTAACCTAACCAATCGTCAAGAGCGTACAATTAACCTAACCGGCATTCATTTAACCATTTTAGAGCAGTTAACTCCATTTTAGAGCAATCCAAGAATAAGCACCCTCGTTGGACCCCAATCCAAGAAAAAGCACCCTAAATTGATTTGGGGTGCTTATTTTTGGATTGCTCCGAAATATTTTCCTGGGGCCGTTTTTATGTGGCTCACCATATATATAGTACAATATATATATATTATATATATATAAAATTATTTCACGAAGGTAACACGTGAAAAATATTTATGATGAATAAAACCACGAAGGAAAGGAAACACAAAATGGTGCTCAAGCGCTTTCGTCTAATGACATCCTCAGGAACACTGAGGATGTCATTAGACGAAAGCGCTTGAGCACCATTTTGTGTTTCCTTTCCTTCGTGGTTTTATTCATCATATATATATATATATATATATCAAACAATTATAAAAAGTCTTCTGAATGCAGAAAGGTTTAAGGTAATATATTGCCAATTAAAATGGGGCTTAATTAACGAAGAATATTCTGAACGTCGCCAAGTATACAAAACAAAATTGGTAAGACTCCGCACGATTCCCGTAAGATGAACGATTTCATTATATTCTATAACCGCGTTAAATGTTAAAATAGGTGAAAGAAAGTTTTCTCAGAATTAGGTTCTAGATTGGGGACCGCACAGACACTAACCTGGAACTTACAGGTTCTCTGTTTTGACCATATATAACAGCGTTTCCCAAACTTTGAGTAAATTACCCCATTGGGGTAATTTGGCTTTGTTCAGTGGAGTAATTTGGTACTTTGCAAGTACTTCCGAAGTACAGAAAGTGTATAAATAAACGACATGGCAAAACCTGAAACTGGCTTTACGTTGGGTACAGGTAGGGTAGCGGTCATTATAAAGGTATCCATGTAAAAATGGGGTAATGACTTCAAAAGTTTGGGAACCACTGCTATATCAAAAGTTTGGGAACCACTGCTATATACCAAATGCTATACCATAAAGGGGAATTTATACGGTCAGTGCTAGGAACTGTTCGTTACTTGAAACATTGATATTACAAAAGATCTCCTTTAGGTACTTCGATTTGAAGGCTTAGAGAACTTTTCTGTTTACAGTGCACATCACTGTATATTTGTTTATAGTATCGTATATCTTTTATGTTAGACAGACCGTGCATGGAGCAAGGTCTAGGCTAGATGTAGTTGTAAACCCTAAACCCTGTCCCAAAGCTGGATCCTATCTGCTTGGCAGATAGCTCGTGAGGGAAGCTATATTTTGTGGACTCTTTGCGAGTGACCCGTTGTCCACGTCGGGGTAACATTATGAAAAAGAAAAACTATAGTATTTGTCATTTACCATTACTTATTCGAACTATAGTGGATTTAATTTTCCAAGAAGAGTTCCTTGTTCCATCCATGCTCTGTGTGTAACACACACACGTGTATATATATGATGAAAATAACCACGAAGGAAAAAAGAAACGCAGAATGGTGCTCAAACGTTTTCGTCTAATGACATCCTCATTAGACGAAAGCGCTTGAGCACCATTGTGTGTCATTTTTCCTTCGTGGTTATTTTCATCATATATATTATTCACGTGTTACTTTGTGAAATAATTTTCATATATATATATATATATATATATGTGTGCTGCGCACGCCCACGTTAAAAAATAAAAAGCGATTCCAAGGCATTTCGTGTATTTACAACTCGGCAGGGAATAAAGGAAGGAAGGAGGGAAGAAGCAGAATCTACAGTGTAAACAAGAGAGCTAAGATTGATTAGCAAGAGATTAACAAGTTGTGATTAAAGGAAAATGGTATTTTACGAAGATATGGTCCATTTTGTGGGTTTCAAAAGTGTTATTAAAGTTATTTGCGAAGTATATGAACGCACATTCTAGAATATTCCTTTCAGTTGTCCATTTTTTTTTTTTGCAAGGAATTTTAGAACCTTCTCTGTTAACTTTTTGGTTCTATATAATGGTTAAACAATGCATTAGAAATGGTCGCGGATCTACGCGCATAATTGTTTTGTTTTAACATCCAAAGCTTTTTCAATTGTAAATTTTAAGTTGGAGATAAGTTTTATGCTAGGTCGTTTGGATTGGCAGTAGGAAATCCCCTTTCGTTCGTGTTAGCCAATTTATATACGTAATATACATATATGGAATATTTTAAACCACAGAATTTTGCCCTATACTCTAAAGCCCAACATTGTTTGGTACCGGTATACAGATGATGTCTTTTGTCTTTGGACTGATAATTTGGATGTGATGAATTCCTTGATAAACTTAAGAATTTAGTTACGTCTATAAAAGTTGTTAAATAGAAAAATGACGAATGAGTGTCATGAATGGATGACAAAAATTCGAAAACAAACAAACAAATCAAATCGGAATTGAAGTTTTCCTCAAGCGTAACTCGTATGTTTACTTTTATTCTTAACATCACCCCCTCGATAAACATTTTGGAGCAAGTGTAATTAGTTTACGTCCCCCTGACACAAAAGGGGGGACAAACTATACTAGGTCGAAGTTGGGGAACGTAAACTACACTACACTAGGATCTTTAGGAGACATTTTTTAAATGAATCCATCAAATAAAACGTTAAAACTAACGAAAATATTACGACTTACCCTAACCAATCGTGTATATAATATACCCGGGTGCGGCAAAAATAACGCCCTTTTTAGTTTATTCTCTTTTATTGAAGGAAATAAGTCAATTACAGCATTTTAAGAGAAATAATAAGGTTTTTAAGAAAAATACAGCATTTTAAGAAAAATAATAATTACTTTCTCAATAAAAAATAACGAATTTAATTAATTTTGTGGTTGGCTCAATACACCTTAAAAAAATGTACTCTACATACATAGTATTTACTAACCTAATGATCATGTTCAAAATGCTCCCCTTGGTGTTCAATACAACACTGAACCCTACCAGCAACACTTCTACAAACCTTTTGACACATTTCTACGTTAATTGTAGTAAATTTTTCACGAATTGTTTGTCTTAATTCAGGAAGTGTTTTCGGTTTGACCTTGTAAACAAGATCTTTCAGTACACCCCACAAGAAAAAGTCAGGTGGTGTTAGGTCTGGCGATCGTGCTGGCCACTCAATTGCTCCACGTCGTCCTATCCACCTCCCTTCGAAATTTAAATTTAACCATTCCCTAACGAGTAACCCATAGTGGGGTGGCGCACCATCCTGTTGAAAGTAAATTCCATTCTGATTTCTAACTCTCGGCCAGAATTTAGTTTGCAGCATTTGTAAATAATTATCTTGATTAACAGTACTATCAAAGAATATCGGGCCTATTATTCCCATGGAAGAGATGGCTGCCCAAACTGTCACTCCTGGTAGGTTAACGTCTTTTTCCAAGATAACATGTGGGTTAACATCGCTCCAGTACACACAATTATGGCGATTGATATGCCCGTTCAATTTGAATGTTGCCTCATCTGACCACCATATCTTATCAAGAAAGGTCTCATCTTCATTGACTTTATTCAGGAAATTTTCGCAAAACTCTAATCGTCTATCTGCATCTCCATCATGCAAGCTCTGTAACACGCGAGGGATGTAAGGCTTCATCTTGTTCTTCTTTAAGAGTCTACGGACACTTCTGTCACTGATACCCAACTCTGTAGAAAGACGTCTAATGGATTTTTGAGGAGTGTGCAACAATGATTCTCTTAATTCATCGGACTTTTCTAAGGTTGTTGCTGAAACTGGCCTCCCTGATCTTGTGGCATCACTTACGCTTCCGGTTCTTTCAAATTTCCTAATTAGACTTGTGATATTGCGGCTCTGCACTTGTCGAATGTTAAATTCTTCTGATAACAAACGAGCGGCTTTAGCTCCATTGTTATTGTTTTGGTAATAATGTTTAACTGCTTTCACTCTTTGTTCTCTCGTCAATCGCAAGGCCATATTTATTCAGAATTTCTGTAAAAATAAAAGAAACAAAATGATACAATATAAAACTAAAAAATTATACTGTATAAAACTATAAAGATACAATTATTAAAAGGGCGTTACTTTTGCCGCACCCGGTATATAGGGGAAGGTTAGTTATAGGGGGATAGGGGATTGGTTAGGTTAAGTCGTTATATTTTCGTTAGTTTTCACGTTTTATTTGATTAGGTATACACGGACAAAGTTGGGGAACGCAAACTACACTAGGATAATGCAGGGGAACGCAAACTACACTAGGATAATGTAGGGGAACGCAAACTACAAAAACTACACTAGGCACCACAGGAGGACGTAAACTACACTTGCTGCAAAAAAAAATTTTGCATTTTACAGAGCATTAAAAGTTGTTGGTACTGAATTTTGGGATTCTGAGTTATGAACTGTTATGAACTGTTATGAACTGTTATGAACTGTTATGAACTGTTATGAACTGTTATGAACTGTTATCCCGTTTTAGTTCTAAAAAGTTAATGCAAAAAACTTCTTTTTTCTACGTGAAGGTCAAAATATGAAAATAAAAACCAACTCTTTTTATGCCCCTCGGGAACCTTCAGTTAACCAAAAACAATGTGTGAGTTTGCCTTACATTGCTGGCTTAGAAAGAGTAAAACCGTTGACGAAAGATTTTAAGTTTGCTTTGGCGTTCAAATATTCGTCTACCGTGAAAAGTAAATTGGTTAGGAATAACGTGGCAAAAGAGGAACAAGCCTGTGTCTACAGCATTCCCTGTAAAAGTTGTGATTTAGTATACGTGGGAGAAACTGGAAGAAATATTGAAACCCGTATTAAAGAACACAAATATGCCTTCAGAAGTTGTAATACTAATTATGCCATTTTTTATCACGCCAGCCAAAATAATCATGCTATAGATTGGGAATCAAGTAAGGTACTTTATAAATGTAATAATTATGTCAAAAGAAAAATAATAGAATCTGTGTGTATAGAAAAAGTAGATAATTTTAATTTGTGCGAAGGTACTTATAAGTTAGACCCTTTAATGAGATTCTTGGTCAAAAAATCCCTTACGGAGTCGTGGGAACGTGTTCGAACCTAAGTGTGAATTTCTTAAATGTCTCTGGATTGGAATATTTCCTTACTCGCCTTTAGTAAATGTAATAATGGAAGTAATAAATGTGGAAATAAATATAAATGCAACAGATGTAATAATAAAGATAATATTATAAATTTAATAATTAGGGTAAAGGTAATAATAATAAATGTTAAAAAAATGTAAATGTAATAATAAATGCAGTAATTATGTCAAAATATTAGAATCTGTATGTATAGAACAAGAAGATAGTTTTAATTTGTGGGAATGTACTTATAAGCGGACCCTTTAATAAAATGCCCTTCCAGTGTCGGGAGAACGGTATCTAACCTAGGTGCGAATTTCTCAATGGTCTATGGATTGTTTCCTAATCGGCTTTTTTCATTCGTTTTTCGGTTTATAAGTTCTGTATAATAAACAATAATGTAATAACCAATGTAATAATAAATTTATAATTTCTGTAATAAATAATTATGCAATATTAAATGTAATAAATTTAATAATAAATGTAATAATTATGTAAAAAAATATAATAGAATCTGTATGTTTAGAACAGGAAGATAGTTTTAAATTTGCGCGAATGTACTTAATGAAAATGCCCTTCCGGTGTCGGGAGAATGGGATCTAACCTAGGTGCGAATTTCTTAACGGTCGGTCCCTGGACTGTTTTTCCCTCTTGTTTTGGTTAATTCGTGTTTCTGTATCCACCCGAGGAGGATACCAGTGGGCGTCGAAACTGTCGTGGAAATAAACTCTGTCTATTGGAGTGGGTTTCTAAAAAGTTAAGTAAAGCTTAAAAAAAAAAGGTATTATAATGCAGTCTGTAGCCAGGACTTTACAAGGGTCGAAATTGTAGAAAGGCGGACCTTTTAAAGCAGCGATCTAGTCACTGCGGAGGGTGTTTAGAGGGTTTAAGTTCAGAGTAGTTTGTGAAGTTTAAAAAAAATGCAATTGTTTATTTACTAAATTGTTATATATTATAATATCACATAAGTTATAACTATGGTTACAAAAGAGAACCTTTCCTGTGAAGGGGGGGGTCGTTCGACCCCCTCCGATCCCCCCTAGCTACGGGCCTGTAATGTGATTAACGAGGAATTTGATCATAAAAATATTGTTAACCTCCCTTATGTAAATTTTAACCCTTAATAGGAAATCATAGGTCAGAAATGAATTGCGTGTTGGGTTTGTGGAACCCTTGAATTCCCATCCAGGGTTAAACACTTCCGACCTTACTTAAAACAGTAAAAATTGCCTTAGTTTTTATGATAAAAATACCATTGAATCTTGCCTAATTAAAAACAGCACAGATAATGCAACCGTATGTGGTTATTGTATCGGATGTAAACAATGTGATTCAGTTTATATAGGTCAAACTGGAAAAAAGTCTAAATATGCTTGTAGAACCGCGAATAATTCTACTGCATTGTTTAATAATATGCATAGATATAAGAGTAGTATTAACTGGGGGGGGGGGGGGGGGGGGGGGGGGAGGTTTCAAAATTCTCTTAAAAAATAGACACGAAGTTAATATTCCGGAATTTGCTTCCATACTACTTGGTAAATAATTTCAATACTAGTTCCGGTGTTTATTTAATGGATTAGATCTTGTTAAAACAACCTTTTTTGGTGCTTTCCTGTTAACGGGAATACCCAACCGCCCGCCACCAAACTGTTTATGTATTTTTGCTCGTCATTTTCGTTTAAACTAACGAAAATATCACAACTTAACCTAACCAATCATCAAGGGCGTACAGTTGACCTAACCGGGCATTCAATTGACCTAACAGGTTAATATAACGAAAAATGCCCGGTTAGGTCAACTGTACGCCTTTGATAAATAAATGGTTAGGTTAAGTTGTGATATTTTCGTTAGTTTAAACGAAAATGACGAGAGCAAAAATACATCATAAACAGTTTGGTAGTCCCGATAATACGTAAGTACCGAATTTATTAATCATTTAAATGAAATTAGTTAATATGTAAGCGATAATCAGTTAGTAGGGGGCCAAAATGTCTTTGTCATCTAAAATTGCAGAAAAAACGTCGCTGCTTTCGGTACGTTGTCGCCAAATGAATTCCGCAAGGTACGAGTCCAGATGATGGCGGGCGGTTGGGTATTCCCGTTAACAGGAAAACACCCTTTTTTTTCTTTTATCAGTACTTGTTAATATTTTTCTAATCTCTTATCTTTTTTGTTTACACTCGACAGATATACTGTATATTCTGTCTTTTGCTTTCTTCCTTTTTTCTCTTAAAAGGAAAATGTTGCTAAATACACGAAAGGCCTCGGAATCGCTTTTTATTTTTTCCTGTGGGGGTGCAGCATTTATTAATTTCAAGTGTTTAATTATGAAATTCATCCCATATATATATATATATATATATATATATATATATATACACACATGAAATATAAAGGATTTGTATTTAACTTGATAATTTCGTGATATGACACTTCCTTCAGCCTTTATTTGCAATGAGGAAATGTAAAGGCGAAGCAATAATAGGAACGTGAGCTGAAGTATTTCTGCATATATATATATATATCCTTTCATCTTTATTAATGTATTAGCGTTTCGTGCTTTTTTCAGGATTGTAATGTAATAAGAAGCATTTTTCTAACGTGACATCATTACATCATTACAACAGACACGAACACAGGAACACACCCATAATCCTGTACAGAGAGAAATATAAAGATACAGTGGGTAGGTAAACATTTTGGTTAAATACATAATACAGGTATTAAGTGTGTGTGTGTGTGTATAAGCTTGAAATTATATTTTTCTATACAGGGTGATTCAAAATATTTAACACGTGTATGGGGTTTTATTTTTATTTCCAATTTGTAAACATTTTTTGTGATGCAAAGAGTGCTTCATACAGACTCTGCTTGCTGTCCACGGATATCTATGCATATGCATGTGTGAAAGCGGTCAAACATTGCTTCTAGAGCCCTAAGGCACATCTCCGGTGATATTGATTGGGTGACATCTGTAATTCTTTCCCATATAAGTGTTAAAAAATTTTGAATCACCCTGTATATTCTTGAGTATATAAAAAATTGGTATAATTCCCAAAGATAAAATTGGATTAGCGGAAAAAACCTTTTATATATATATATATATATATATATATATTATATATATATATAAGATACGAAGTATAAAATTTGACAGCGAGAGTTCATCTCTCGCAGTTGAAAATAAAGTAAAAAAATAAAAGAAAACCTTATTGCAGATATAAGGAAAAAAAGTCCCCAAGACACTTCGAAAATAATTGAGAGTTGAAGACAAAAAAAATATATAAAGAAAAAAAAAGACAAATTATATTAGAAATAAGATAAAAAAGAAAAAAGAAAAATGAAATTTAAGAAGTAAAATGGGGGAAAGGAAGACTTCATATCTTTTAAATTTTGGGTTGAATTGTTCTGAAGACGAAAATATATTGACTGAAATAAGTGTCTCGGAGAGGATATACTATAATAGTTATGCGTTTATTTATATTTCATAAAGTTTTTTTTTTTTAGGTAAATTCGAATGGTTTTGTGTGAAAAAAAAACAACGTTAAAAAGAGTTGTTTCGCGCATGTATTTTTCCATCGCGTTTATTTGTTTATATTTTAACCGTTTATCGCGCAGTTACTTTACTGATTTTGTTCCAAAATTATTAAAATATCTAAAGAAAACTGATTATCACCAATTAGTAAATGTTTTAAAAACTTTTGGGAAATTTTGTTTCTGGGGGAACTTTTTTCCAAAACTTGAAAAAATGCATAACGTTACTTTTCCATCGCGTTTATTTGTTTATATTTCAACCGTTTATCGCGCGGTGTTACTTTACTGATTTTGTTCTGGTTAACGTCAGGCGATTTGATTTTATTCAGTCTCGGAAAGACCTCTGTGCATTAAAGGGTTAAGAGACGTTTGCTTAATCCTTTACTGCACAGAGGTCTTTCTCAGATTGAATAAAATCGTCTGGCGTTAACCAGAACAAAATCAGTAAAGTTACACTGCCCGATAAGGGGTGAAACAAGTAATTTTAATTTCGTTCAAGTGTAACGTTTCCGAAAAAAGTTCGCCTAAATACTTAAAATTTTATTAGTATCTCCAAAATGATTAAAATATCCAAAGAAAACGGATTATCACCAATTAGTAAATTTTTGAAAACTTTTGGAAATTTTGTTTCTGGGAGAACTTTTTTCCAAAACTTAAAAAAATGCATAACGCAAATTCAAACTATCCTATTTTTATTATATTACTAATGCAGTTACTATAAATTATATTTTGTTTATACAAAAATTGAGGTAAATAGCACTTAATTGACATTGAAAGTGATACCTATTTATGTCATTTGGTTTGAGATCACAAAATGGGTTTTAACTCTCGAATGCATGAGTTTTGTTTATGTATCAAAGTTAATTCATAATGATCTATGTTGCAACATGCATTAAAGGGTTAAAAACCGTGGGAAATTTAACTTAGTTCTGGAAATAGGGAATTGTTAGCGACAACATATGTGGGAAAAGGTTTGTTTACGCAGGTAATTTTTTTGTGAGGGTAAAAGAAAGTTTTAAATACATTGTAGAAAATGCATCTCTGCATGGGAAAACCTGATAACCCAATTTTCATTTATGCAGGAAAGGTGATAAGAGTCTCTCTGTCTCTGTCTCTGTCTCTCTCTCTCTCTCTCTCTCTCTCTCTCTCTCTCTCTCTGTCTCTCTCTGGAAACGGGTCGTGCTATGGGGCGATCAGAATAGGGAAGGCTCCCTCCATGCAGTGCGTTTTAATGCTAGGTCGATTAGGAATAAGTTTTGCGAGCTACGGGAGCTCTTAGCATCAGAATATCAGGATATTGCTATTACCGAGTCCCTGGATTCATACTGATCGTAGGGGCTACGTGGGGAGTTCGAGATTCCTGGGTATAGAATGTTTCACAAGGACCGCACCCGTTAGGAGGGGGAAGGGGTACTAATATACGTGAGGGACACGTTGAGTCCGGTTGACTGCCAGTTCCGATCGGAGCGGGAGCTGCTTGGGGTCGATCTGAACCTGGGAGGAACGAACTATAGGTTAATCTTGGTGTACAGACCTCTGCATCTCCTCCTCGAGGAGGATACAGCACTATACACCGAACTCCGTAGCCTGCTAGGGGACAGGGTTTGTGTAGTTTTAGGAGACTTCAACTGTCGCGGCATAAACTGGGAAGACAGGATTGCTGATGCCGAAGGGAGGATGCTAGTTGACTTTGCTGATGAGAACTTCCTGACTCAGTGGGCCAATGGTCCTACACGAGGCGAAAGCGTTCTAGACTTAATATTCACGATCGAAGACAACCTCGTCACTGACCTCACCATTGACGAATCGTTGGGTGGGGGTGATCACGGTCTGATTAGGTTCTGTGTCTGCGTCCCTCGGGTGAAGCGTAGTAGCTCGAGAGGCAGTAAGCTCGATCTACGGCGGGCGGACTTTGTTTGCCTCCAGGATAGCGTAGGTGAGATGGGGTTAGAGGTGGGCGGCGATGTTGAGGGAGTGTGGAGTGCATTCCGGGACCAGTTTATGGTTCTGCAGTCTGCTGCCATACCCTCAAAACCGGTCACCCCTGCTTCAACGCAGCCTAAGTGGTTCAGTCGGGACATCGCTTCGGCTATCCGAAATAGAAAAGCTGCGTATAGGAGGGCGAAGGCCAATCGTTCCCATGAGAACACTGAGGCGTATGTCCGCCTGTGCAAGGAAGTGAAGGCGAAGGTTAGGCTAGTCAAACGTAGCGAAGAACTCCGGGTGACAAACCTCTACAAGGGGAACCCTAAGGAGTTCTTCAGTTATGTTAATAGTAGAAAGCCCATTAGAAGCATGATAGGCCCGTTAAAGGACCCCAGCGGCGCGCTGCGGACCTCCGACGCGGACATCGCTAATGTGCTGAATGAGTACTTTGCGAGAGTTCACCACGGGGAACACTCGCGTCATCCCAGAGCCAGGTGCCAGGCACGAAGGTGCTGGCATGGATAGTATACGGTGTACCACGACAGCTGTTGCCAATAGAATAGACAAACTGAGTGTGTTTAAGGCTCCTAGGCCAGACCAGTTCCTTCCCACAGTCTTGCGGGACCAGGTGGCTCCCCACCTGGCTACAGTCTTCAACAAATCGTTGGAGACGGGCCAGGTGCCTGGTGACTGAAGGGGAGCCAACGTGACCCCTATCTTTAAGAAAGGGGATCACGAAAGTCCAGGGAACTATCATCCCATTAGTCTCACTTCGGTTGTAGGTAAATTATTAGAGGGGATAATAGCGGATAGTATCGTTGACCATTTGGATTCCTACAAGCTGCTTGGGGGCTCCCAACATGGGTTTAGGCGGCATAGGTCGTGTCTCACCAACTTGCTCGAGTTTTTCCACGTCATGTGGAGTGAGTACGATAAGAGTAGGGCGATTGATATACTTTATCTCGACTTTCAGAAAGCCTTTGATAAGGTACCTCACCGCCGGCTAATGGCCAAAGTCCGCGCGTTGTGTATCGGTGGGGAAGTAGGTAGCTGGATTGGAAATTGGCTGAAGAATAGGCGGCAGAGGGTTGTAATTAAAGGGGTTACCTCGGGTTGGGCCTCGGTCACTAGCGGGGTTCCTCAGGGTTCCGTTTTGGGGCCACTGTTGTTTATCATTTAATAAGTGATATCGACGCTGGCATCGTCAGTAGGATCGCCAAATTCGTTGATGACACAAACTTGGGGCCAATGTTGGAACGCCCGAAGCGATTGAGCAACTGCGTGTGGACCTACGTAGGAGAGGAGGGTGGTCCGAAAAATGGCAAATGCCGTTTAACTTGGGTAAATGCAAGGTGATACACATTGGCTACGCCAATCCCAAATCGGACTACTACATGTTGGGGAGTAATATCGAGGCCACTGATTTGGGAAAGGACTTGGGTGTGCTAATTACCAGCGACCTTAAGTTTACCAAACAGTACGTAGAGGTGGAAAAGAAAGCCCAGAAGCTGTCGGGTTATAGTAGGAGGCAATTTCGATTTCGGAACAAGGAGACTGTGCTCTCTCTGTACAATTCCCTTGTTCGGCCGCATCTGGAGTATGCTGTGCAGTTCTGGTCGCCCACCCTCAGGAAAGATATTGAGAGGCTGGAGCGAGTGCGGGCGAGGGCCACAAAGTTAATCCCTTCCGTTAGGCATATGGGCTACAATCGACGCTTACACACCCTGAATTTGTTTTCCCTGGAAACTCGGAGGCTGCGCGGGCAACTCATCGAGGTTTTCAAGCTCTTACGAGGGTTCAACGATGTCTATTTTAGAAGCATGTTTAGTTTAAATGATAACCCAACTCGCAACAATGGTTGGAAGTTGAATTTGAAACGGTTTAGCACTAGTGTGTGTGGTGTGAATTACTTTACCTATAAGATCTGACACGTAGAACAGGCTACCTTCAGAAGTTATGAAGAGTTTCTTTGTGGATCAGTTCAAGAAAAGGTTAGACCGAATCTTGCACACTATTTGAGGGTGTAGGAATTTTTCCCTGGCACCCGTTGCCATTGGTACCTCCTCGGTATGGGCCGCAAGACCTTTTGAGGTACTTCTTTTCCTTGTAATTCTATCTATCTTTATCACATATATATATATCTCTCTCTCTCTCTCTCTCTCTCTCTCTCTCTCTCTCTCTCTCTCTCTCTCTCTCTCTCTCTCTCTCTCGTTTTATCTAAAGTTCCAAATGAAAAGGATTAAACAGGTGTTATTCTCATTACATTCCAAAGTTTCTTTTTAAGAAGTGAAGAAATTTCTTTCGCTGAATCTGTGCATCTCCATTCAATCTTCACCCCTCTTCAGATAACACTATTTATATAAATACTCTCTATTAAATTCAGTATTCCGCGTAAAGCTCATCGTCTTTAGATGTTTTAACGATTAAAAACAAATATAACAGAAATAGAACTAAGTAAATGACGTCCGTTCGTCCAAACGTACGAGATAACGCAGTACAGAGTTCTTCAATATCTTTGCAGTAGCAATAGATTCAGCATTTAAGATATTAATCACTTTTGTGTCGTCTTTCAGAAGTACTTCTATGACTTTCTCATTCTCTCTCTCTCCTTCTGCCTCTATTATAGTCAATTTCAAATACTGTTTGCTTCGCCAATACCATATAATTGTTACCAGATCCCGTAGTTCAGTGGATAACAGTTTAAATATAAATGGAATGAAATACCAAGGTCGGGGGTTCGATTCTTGATGATGGTTTATAATAATAATCCAGGAATCAGCGCAACGGGTTACGATCGTCGTAGCGTGGGCACTGTGCCAGTAGTTTGTGGGAATTGACTGTGTATTATTATACTCGGTTGTTAAACGTTTGCTCACGAATTCGTTTTCGTGAAGTTTTCCTCTGATATTGTACACCTTTCTCAGGTAATAATGGTAGTAGTAGCCCCTGTACGCTGTAATCGAGAATAGTTCTACCCGTCTAAAAATATGTTGTTTTTGGAGGAACAGTGAAATTCTAAGGGCTTCCTTGCATTTTTAACGAGGTAGCTTCGGGTTACGTTGCAATTTTAATTCGTACGACTTGTGCGCGAAGGGAGGTACTTCGCTATTTTGAAAATTCGACCTTAAAAGTTGAGTTAAACGTGTGTGTGTGTGTGGTGTGTGTCGTGCGTGTGCGTGTGCGCGCGCGCGCGTGTGCTCCCAATAGACATAAGGCTAAAGGATGATAATGTAATTATGCCTAATTTGTCCCATTCTCTTAGCATATCTTCGACAGATGAACAATGAATTCATTCAAGTAACTACTTAGACGTTGGTGAATATAAATTAAGACTCGTCTTGTCATTCTACAGTGTGCATACATATATATATTCAGCTTAATATCGAATACCGGTTTTATTTGGGTTAAGTGGCAATGAAAAATATGAAGCCTTTATCAGTTTGTTGACAGCCCATAGAATTAATATTAAATGTGAGCCAAAGCAGTATGTTTTAGACACTAAAAATCTGTCAGGTTCCCATACTCATAAAAACAATGCAACTGCATTCTCTTTTATATTGCAAAAATGGTCAATACAGAGCGATCGTGTGCATGCAGTTGTGCACGACAATGACCGTAATATATTACTAAAGCTGTTCCCGTTCTCAAAATGATTTCTGTCGTTTGTGTGTGTTATACTTTAGTACTCGCAGTTAATGAAGCCCTTCTTAGCCAAAAGTCTGTTTCAGGTATATTGCGTGCCGAATCTGTTCTCATTTTAATCATTCATCTCTAGCCTATGACAGACTTAAGGAAATCCAGAAGCAACATAATTTACCCGAAATCAAACTTACACGAGACGTTATCACTCAATGGAACTCTACATTTTATATGCTACAACAACTTGTTCAATAAAAAACCTCCGTTATTCCATACGCCTCGGACTATAACGTACCAACCCTCAGTAACCATCAGTGGACTCCAATTCAGCGTGTTGTAATGCTTCGTAGCCCTATATAAAAAATTGACGAATGATTTTTCCTCCGATTCTTCCTGTCTTTCCATGGTCTTTCCATGGTCTTTCCATGGTGTCTCCCGGTGTAACGGGTGTCGTGGTATTTTTGCGTAGTATAACTGATGATGGGAGTATTCATACTATGAAAAACGATTTAATAGAAAATTTACAGAATCGCTTCAAGCAGTGGAAGACAGACATTACTCGCATGATTGCTCAGGTTTTAAGTCCTCGTTTCAAATTTGCTTGCATTACAGTGCCTGATTTGTATAAAATGAAATAATCACCATGTCTGCATCACCAAATACTAGTCCTACACGTCATATAACTCGTGTGATGAAGCAACTGCTTTTGTTTCAAGAGAAGATCAAAAAGAAGCCGAAGGTTGACTTGTGGAGCTACTTCGATGAAGTTGCTACATCTTCACAATCAGATATATCTCCACTGATCAAAAGTACCCAGCAAAGTTGTCAAAAAGAATTAGACATCTATTTAAAGGTGCCACGAATCAGTCGCGAACGAACCCTCTTGATTGGTGGCGCCATAATGGCGAAAGACTCCCGAAAGTATTTAGTACTTGTTCGCAGGGCCGCCGAGAGGGCGGGGAAGCCGGGATAAATCCCCAGGGCCCGGACCTCTAGGGGGCCCGGAAAGAGGGGGGATAAAATCTAAAAATATTAATAAAGCAATTGATTAAATAACAGAGGAAATATAATTAATGAACATACATTTTATAGAGATTATCATAGTCAAATTGAAACAGATAAAATATTATCTGCGGGGCACCAATGCTCAAGACCGACTGACAGATCTGGGAACCATTGTAATTGAAAGCCAGTTAGCCTGTACTTTAAATTTCATCAGAATCATTTACCACTTTGCTAGAGAGAAGGCAAAGAAAGTGCACTTCTAATTATGAAAATTATGCAGTAAAAAATTGTCTTGCCTGCATGGACTGGTACTGCATTTGTAAATTGTATGGTGATAGAATTAATATAATTGATTCGAAAAATAAAATGTTCATTTTCCTCTGAGTTGTTTATTCATATTGTATGTTTTGACTAGTGCCTTGGACATATAATCAGTTTGCTTGTTATGTACACAAAAAACATTCATAATAAAATACTGAGTAAACAGGGGAGCCCATATACCAATCCTTCCCCGAGGCCCGTGGCAGCTCTCGGCGGCCCTGCTTGCTCGCAAATATCTTACCATGCCACCCACAAGCGTACGAAGTGAACGGCTGTTCACTTCTGCGAAAAATGTAATTACTGACGCACGTGATCGTTTAGCTCCTGATGCTGCTAAACGACTAATTTTTTTTCGCACGATAATATATTTTCTTAAATTTCAATTGTTAGATTTTGTTTTTGAGATAATTATTATTACTACCTGTTAATATTTTGTAAGGATATTACTTATTAGTATCATTATGCCAAGTTGGATTGGTTTCTAATTATTCTTTTGAAATAAAAAAAAAACCATTTTAAGTTCTATTTCCTAAGTCACGTTATTTACCTTAATTATCAAATATTCGATATTCGGTGAAAGACTTATGAAAACTATTCGTTATATATATATATATATATATGAAAATTATTTCACGAAGGTAACACGTGAAAAATATTTATGATGAATAAAACCACGAAGGAAAGGAAACACAAAATGGTGCTCAAGCGCTTTCGTCTAATGACATCCTTCGTGGTTTTATTCATCATATATATATATATATATATATATATATACAGTGGTGGGCACGCGCAACGATTTTTGTAGCGCCGCAGCCGCAACCGCAACTCTGCTGAAATAGTTGCGCCGCACGCGCAAGCGCAACCCTTTTCAAAAAGTTGCGCCGCAAGCGCAAGCGCAACCAAAAATGTTGCGCCGCAACTGCCCACCTTTCATTTAACGTATATCTGCAGTGGTGGGCACGCGCAACGATTTTTGTAGCGCCGCAGCCGCAACCGCAACTCTGCTGAAATAGTTGCGCCGCACGCGCAAGCGACCCTTTTCAAAAAGTTGCGCCGCAAGCGCAAGCGCAACCAAAAATGTTGCGCCGCAACTTTTTGCGGCGCAACTGCCCACCTTTGTATATATATATATTTAGGGTGGCCCTTAGTTGTATGTGATTTTCTGAAATGAAATATTTTTCATCTCCCAACCTCCAACGTTATTCTAATCCATGTAAAAATGCTCTGTGTAAAATTTCAGCTCAATCAGACAATATTAAGATGGCCCCCCAAAGGCCCTAAAGTTTCAGATTTTAACAATATTGATATTTTTTCATATAAAACCGTTTTATCTTCTTTACAGTGTTTTATTCGAAAGAAATATAGAATATGATCGAAAGAGAATTCAATTTACAATAAATTTAGTTATAACCATTATTTACTTAAAACCAAAATTGGACGAGATATTCACGGAAATTGAAAAGTATCATAAGTGCGTAAAAAAACCGCTTCTGGAAGGTTCTAGAAAGTTCTGCGCCTGCGGCCTATATAAGCGGCGTAATTATTTGTTGTAAATAAAATTCACTTTCGATTATGCTTTGTGATTATTTTCCCAAACAAAGTTTGCAAATGAATTATAAAGGTTTTATATTAGAAATACCAATTATCGGTGAATTTTGAAACTTTAGGGCCTTTGGGGGCCACCTTAATATAGCCCAATTGAGCTGAAATTTTGCACAGAGCACTTTTTTATGTATTGGAAGAAGATTAGGGGTTGGGAGCAAGTAATATCAAAAGTTGAAAAATAAGGGCCACCCTAATATATATATAATATATATACACAAACTCAGAATGGTTCCCTGAGAACAATATATGTTAAACACAGACCGTGCATGGCACAAGGAACTCTTCTGGGACTATAGTGGATTTAATTTTCCCAGAAGAGTTCCTTGTGCCATGCACGGTCTGTGTTTAACATATATATATATATATATATATATATATATATATATATATATACAGGAAAATTAAATCCACTCTAGTCCGAATAAGTAATGGTAAATGACAAACACTATAGTTTTTTCTTTTTCATGATGTTAGCCCGACGTGGGCAATGGGTTACTCGCAGAGAGGTCCCCAAAATATAGCTTCCCTCACCAGCTATCTGCAAAGCAGATAGGATCCAGCTTCCTGTCCCAAAGCTGGATCCTGTCCCAAAGTTGGATCCTGTCCCAAAGTTGGATCCTATCTGCTTTGCAGATAGCTGGTGAGGGAAGCTATATTTGGGGACCTCTTTGCGAGTGACCCGTTGCCCACGTCGGGCTAACATCATGAAAAAGAAAAACTATAGTGTCTGTCATTTACCATTACTTACTCGGACTATAGTGGATTTAATTTTCCTAAAAGAGTTCCTTGTTCCATGCACGGTCTGTGTGTATCATAGAATGGTTCCCTGAGGTTTTTTGAGTTTATATATATATTATATATGAAGGAAACCAATGTTCAGGAAGACGTAAAATTTTATATTTCTTAATAACCAATACAGTTTCGACTCCTCGCGAGTCCTTGTCAATTTGGTAATGACCGCATAAACAGAGAAGAGGGTTTATATACACCTGGAAGTTAATTATCAGGGTTTAACTAAATGAACCTTCCCATCCTCTTATGAAGGGATAGTTAAGTGACCCTTCGACCCAGCTTTGACCTGATAGATGTACCTGTGTTGCCTGGGGATTTTGTAACATTACCATCCAAAAATCTCCAGGCAACACAGGTACATCCATCAGGTCAAAGCTGGGTCGGAGGGGTCACTTAACTACCCCCCGATAAGAGGATGATAAGGTTCAGTCAGCTAAACCCTGATAATTAACTTCCAGGTGTATATAAACTCTTCTCTGTTTATGCGGTCATTACCAATTGACAAGGGCTCGCGAGGAGCCAAAACTGTATTGGTATTAAGAAATGAAAAATTTACGTCTTCCTAAACAGTGGTTTCCTTCTTTATACTTCGTCGCGACAGTGCGTTATTTTACATGCATACGTACAGGGACGTAGCCAGAATTTCTTTTCGGGAGGGACTATGTGCTGAAAGTACTTGGCATGGCGTACGTACTTGTAATTTACTTGAGTTTAAAAAATGCATAGAAATATCAAACCGATGATTTTATTTCGGGGTCTGAGGCCCCCGTAGCCCCCCTGTCTACGTCCCTGTGTATATATATATATATATATATATATATATATATATATATATATGCAAGGAACCACAGGGAAAAGGAAACACGAAGTTCGAGCACTTTCGTGATATATTCACATCTTCAGGGACAAGGAGAAATAAGCTATTTCTCTCTTGTCCCTGAAGATGTGAATATATGACGAAAGCGCTCGGACTTCGTGTTTCCTTTTCCTTTTCCCTGTGGTTCCTTGCTTATTAAAAAGATCACGTGCTGTTTTGTGAATTGTTATATATATATATATATATATATATATATATATATATATATATATATATATATGTTAAACACAGACCGTGCATGGAACAAGGAACTCTTCTGGGAAAATTAAATCCACTATAGTCCGAATAAGTAATGGTAAATGACAAATACCATAGTTTTTCTTTTTCAGGATGCTAGCCCGACGTGGGCAACGGGTCTCTCGCAAAGAGATCCCATAAATATAGCTTCCCTCACCAGCTATCTGCAAAGCAGACAGGATCCAGCTTTGGGACATGGACCTAGGGTTTAAAGCAAGCCTAGTCCCTACATTCAGACCCTCTAGCATCATGAAAAAGAAAAACTATGGTATTTGTCATTTACCATTACTTATTCGGACTATAGTGGATTTAATTTTCCCAGAAGAGTTCCTTGTTCCATGCACGGTCTGTGTTACCTCGCTTAGGTTCCGTGTGTTAGTCTCTCTTCACATGAAGGTCAAGCTGGTGGCACCGCCTCTAGGCCTGGCTTAGTGGAGGAGCGAGGTGCTCTCTTGCGCTCTCCACCGCACATAGCCAGGTACACCCGGCTCATCTAGTATCGTCCTGAGTCAGGCATCTAGTCTTCTCTTGAAGACTTCAACTTTGATATATATATATATATATATATATATATATATATATATATATATATATATATATATATATATATATATACACACTATATAGTCTGCCAAAAAAAAACGGTTCACTCTAAAAACAGCCATGAAATCAACATTTATTAATGAATCATAATGAAACTTATGCAGAGCAAAACTATGTAAACAGTATATATATATGTACACCAATTTTCAGATTATTATATTCAAAATGAATGATTTAATGAGGATTGTTTATGTTCAACAAATTTTGTTGGTGAGCATCGTTTTAGTTTTGAATTAGGGAGTCCACAAGGGCGGTAAAACTTTGGTAATAAAAATTTTATTCCCATTTTATCATAGTTATAAAATACATCACAAGATTTATAAAATATAGGAAATGCCTCCATTAAAAAACCAGGAAAATAAAAAAAGGATTTTGAATTTCGAAACAGAACTTAAATCCTAAGTTTACAAAAGAAATCAAATTAACATTTTACTCTTTTGGAATTCCCATTAAAAAAATTGTTCAATGTGTTTCCCTTCTGTTTCAACAATTTTCTTCAATCTTAGACGAAATTCATCAATGGTTCGATCAATCTGCTCCTGTGGTATCTCTTCCCACTTCTCCACAAGAAGCTGACGCGAGTGATCAACATTTCTCACCCCGCTCCTGTAAACTGTCTGTGCCAAATTTTCCCACATTCCATAGTCAACAGGGTTCAAGTCAGGACTGTTAGGTGGCCAATTTTGGGATTCAAGCAATTCTGGGACATTATTTTTTAAGTATTCCACAGTTGCTATTAGTCGACGGGCCAAAATTCAAAAATCGACTTTGAACGGCGTTTTTTGTTAATAGCTGGCACCTATGCTAAATCAATGTACCTGTGGGTGAGGAATAAAATGCAGGTGGATGCCACTCTCGCTTTTGGCTTTGAAGGTCATTTTCGAGGTCAAACTGTGCAAAAAATTATATTTTCTAATTTTAATTTAAAAAAATATATTCTGAGCCAATCTGTTTGACCAAATGTTTCATTTTGCCACACTAAGTGATAAAAAAGTATGATGACACGCTTATTCCATCCGAATTACCAACTCAAGGTCAAATTCAAGTTAATCACGACCGAAATTGTGCTAAAAATTTGTGATTTTTTATTTTAATTGGCGAAAAAAAACATTGAGCAAGTCTGTTTGTCAAAACAATTTATTTTAACATGATTAGTACCTAATAAGTTTGATGGCATGAATTAAGTATTCACAGTAACAGAATTATCACAACTAAATCACAAAGCAGTAAATATAGCCCCATAACTATACAGTTTACACACTAGTAACATCTACAAGTTCACGTTTCTTGATGAACAGCACCAAAATGCTGCACTGACAGTCACAATTGTGTGGATTGCAATCACTTAAGAACAGAGTTATTAGTTCCTTACAGCACATTCCAGCTTCTCTCGATTTCAGCCCGGAAGAGAGACCTAGATCTACTGTCCAGCTGGGTTACAACAACCGCTGTCGTCACAACCACAAGCTGTCGTACACTTCATCCTTTCCCTGAAGCAGTTGCATCTAGCTGTCTTGCACTTTTTCTTGCAGCCACAAGCAACAAACTCCAGGCAGGCTTCAGGGCTTGGAGGAAGTCTTGTCCACACTGGTAGGAGGCTCCCATCTTCCAACTTCCATGCTGAACTGTCCACCGGATGTTCAACATCTCCATGCTCTTTGTCAGCCTGGAGCCATATTTTGGCCTGATAGTTTGGCCGCTTGGCGTAGAGCTCCAGGGCATCCTTTGTCGGTGTGAGCATTTCTAGAGTCTTCTTGGCCTTCCCAAAAAGGTGAACTCTGGCGTCATCAACTGTGTTTTGTTCCAGGGTGCCATACAAATGACACACAAACTTCTCAACATCTGCGATATCCCCATCTCGACCAATGGCGTGCAGCAGGAGTGGGTGGTCACTGAACACCTTCCAACACTTCTTTTTTCCATGACCACTGAAGGACGAGACTGTGTCACACCCGGTCAAAACGTGGAAGCTGACCAGGTTGTCCCTGACTGGGGGTGACAAACTCTTGAATACATCGCGCACGGGGTAGCATTTTCGGTTCTTGGCCGTTCCGCACAGCATCCACACTTCAGCGACCTTGGTGCAAACGAAGTGAATCAGCAGCACCATTCCATCAGTATCTCTGCACACTACCAGTATTCGTTCATAGTCCTGGGACGCTGCATCACATGAGTGAAGGATGAGCCTGGTGTCCGCCTCTTCATGGTTGCTATGCAGTGGAACGTCATGTCGCTTGGTTGACCGTACTTCAGTGCAAAGCTGGGCACTTGCGTTTTTTTTTGCGGTACTGCGGTACTACCGCACTACCAAACCGGTACCGCATAACGCAGTACCGCAAAGGATCGCTGAAAGTACAGCAGTACCGCTACCGCATTTTTTGCGGTACTGCGTTATGCGGTACCGGTTTGGTAGTGCGGTAGTACCGCAGTACCGCAAAAAAACCCGCAAGTGCCCAGCTTTGCTTCAGTGACTTCAGAGAAGCTACCCCCTGTCACCAGACAACTTTGATGGTCTTCTGCATGTTCTGCTTGGTGGAAACTGTAGCTTTGTACACATCAGCGAAGGTTTTCGACCGATGTTTTTTCATCGTTTCATGGAAGCCTACTATCTGTTCAATCAGTCTCTCCTTCATGAAGCCGATTACATGCTGCTTTCCTCGATCCTGAGCTGTTAGCAGGTTCTCCACAACATCTGTGGGTGCAGTGTCTTTGGTTGCCAGTGAAACAAGTCGGATGTTAGTGGCGGCATCTGTATCTCCTGCTTCACTCACGTAAACTCTGAAGACGTCAAACTGCTTCAACTGCTGAACTAGCTTCATGGCATCATGAGCGTCACGCCTAGTGCGAGAAGGCAGACTGTCAACCCGAGTGAAGGTGGCTTCCCCATCATCATCATGAAGATTGAAGAGGCATCTTGTGTCTTGAGAGATGCGTGACCGCTCTGACCATGTTTGTAATGCCGATGATACCATTGTGCATCTTGCCTGTACGATTTATCCATTCGGTTGCCTGATCAGCTGGAACTTGGTTGAAGCGCTTCGCCGTCCTCTTGACGACAAAGTTCCCATTACAGAACTCTGCATGAACTTCTGGTGCTGACTTCTCAAGACTTCTCATATCAGCGAAGTAGACCGGCCCCCAACGTGCAGTTTGTGTGGTCATAGATAGTTAGCCAAGGTAGCATTGCAGCAAAGGCTTCTATGTGGAGATTCCACATGCCATCTCTCTGAGCTCTGATGAAGGCCAGTAGGATCTCTACCACTTCCATGTAGGATGACCACAGCATGAAGTTGGGATTTTCAGAGTGCTGGTCATTGAATTCTTCCATGACTCAGTGTCTCAGTGGTGTTAGCCGCGTACACACCTGCCTCTGTCCATAAGTCATCAAGTCCCACACTTTCCATGTGTTGACCAATGGCTTTCAGAAAGTTGAAGCAGATATGGAGGCCTCCCATGAGCAAGACCACGTTGGCAAATTTCGAGTTTGCCCAGACTAGTTCCTTACTCCTGCTGTACAGAGGCTGATCAGCAGTGATGATGGTGTACTTCTGGCTGACATACTCAGAAATGGCCATGAAGCGATTGATGACGGTGGTCATGGTGTCATTGTCATCTGCTGGTGCCTGCAGGATTGGCAACATCCCGACGGTCGTTAATGGTGGATCCGCAGTGCTGACAGATTGATTGAATGCTCCCCAGCTTGGAACGGACATCGTTTCATCATGGATGTGTGACACCACCCAGGCCAAGTCCTTGGCACGTGCCCGGTCCCTCTCAGGTTCATGTGACAAGTCGTCTATGTCAGTGTCTTAGCCAGGAGGAGATGGCCTCTTGCCAGATGGGAGGGTAGCCTGGTCCAGCCTTTGGAACTCCTGTAGGTCATCAGGTTTGATAGATTTCGATCTCTTGTGCTTGCCACCCTTTTGGCCATTACTCTGCTGTGGAGGGGGCCTCTCTGCCATACCATCAGTTGAGTGCTGTGGAAGGTGTTCTTCCCGTCTAAGGTTGACTCCAAGACATCTATGTTGTCACAAGAGCAGTGAATCATTCTCCTGACGATGGTGTCAGGGATGTAGACACATCCATTCTCAGCATACCTCTCCAGGACGTTCTGAGCGATGGTGGTGTCTATCCTTCTTACAGTGTCGATACCAATAATGTGATTTGCCGCGTGGAACAAATCTAGGAGTGCTTCTGAGCGGGTGGCTTGGTGCAGAGTAAGACCCAAGCCCACATGCTTTGGTGTCAACTTTCGTCGGTTGGAGACTGCATAGACTATGTCCTGGGCAATGCTACACACACACTGCTTCACTTTCTGGTCCTCTTCACTTCTCTCATCCACAGCATCCATTCCCTCAAAGAGCAATCGTAGAAACAGGTAGAGACTGTTGGGTATGACGCGATCAACATGTTCCTGATCAAGACCTTGCCATGTCTCGGAGTGTCTAGGAGTTTCAAGATGATCTTGTCGAACCTTCAGAGCCACGTGTACCATATCTTGGAATATGCTGCTAGTGGCACACATGCAGACATCAGCATCTTCACCTTCAGTAGACTCTGACTCAGAGGTGACAGGACCTTGTTCACAAGACTTAGCCAGTGCTTTGGAGATGATGAAATCTGACCTCTCTCCAGGGTAAATCAGCAGCGGGCCCCTTGACAATGGGCGTACATAGCTGGCGTTTGACCCAAGCAGCTTTTGAACATCTTCGTAGAACGTTGTTCTCCTGGAGTATTTCACGGTGATGCCGGTATCATTACACATACTCTCGTATCTGTCCCAGACGTTTCCCATGTCGTATACGTGACCACGAGACAGGCCTACTGTCAAGTCTTTGCACAGCTTCGTCATGCACTCATTTTCAGGCCCTTGCTGCTCCTCTGACACTGCTTGTTTTCTAGTACGTCTCTCAAATGTCACCAAACATGCCAGATGATAGCAGCCTTCAACTGCAATCATATCACTCACCGCTGACAACGGTATGATCATGACAGGGTCGTGTTTGGCACACTGGATCAAGTTATCTGACTTCTCCATTGTCTCCACCCTGTGCAGTTTCTTTGTGGTCTTATTTTTGGCAAAACATGCAGAGGGTCCAGTCAATCACTGGTGTTGAACGTCTACGCTTTGGGGAAAAAGCCTGAGAGCCTGCACTTTTTGTGGTCGCCGATGCACCCATGGTCTGCTGCTAACTTCGCAGCCTTTTGAGTTTGCCTTCAGAGGTGAATAAAGAGTAGCATGATTTATGCCACTTGAGTTCCAATGCATTGAAATCATCCTTGGAATGACTTTCCAGTCTTTGTAAAACATCAAGATAGTAGGTATCTCCCAGGTTCTCTCTTTCATCGCCCACAGTCATAGTTCTTGCCTTTCCTTCTGCTGATACTGTGCGCAGGTCACCAGCGCTGCTTTGGCAGAAGAAACAACAATCCTCACTGACATCCTGACGTTTCCTCTTGCGCTTGATGACAGCTACAGGGTCCATTGCTGATGAGCTCCCTATCTGCAAAGACAAGTGGGAATGGCAGTATGTAGTAGCCACAGATATATTGAAACAATTCGAAACATACCTATCCTTTAGCAGTATTATTATTATTATGATATTTTACCAGCTGGTACTGTCTGCACTGTTTTAATTGCATATACAAACCAATGTCTGGCCAGCCAGTGCATTGAAAATATTCAACATGTGAAAGTATGCTATTACTTGTACTATGGTAGTAGCAGGCACATGCGCACCTCACCCAGCATGCTAAATGTAGTTTTAATGGAAATAAAAACATCCAGTCAGTTAAATTCAATTATTATCCATAAAATCACAAAAATATGCTTTATGTGCTAATGATACACCTTTAAACACGTTGTTACAAAGAGCCACCACTGAAATGCAAAAATTCGGAATTTTTCAGAATTTGACTTTTGTAACCTTGTATGGGACCTTCATACCCAAAATTGAGAGTGGCATCCACCCACATCTTGTTTGGCATCCTCAATACTACTTATCTAAGGTTGGTGCTAAGATAACCACCGTTGGCCAGATTTTGCATTTCGGGAAGCATGTTTTGCAGCAGAGTATTTCGATAGTACTCGGCATTGACTTTTACACCAGGCTCAATAAAATGAATGGATGTTTTTCCTAACTTTGATATGCCAACTGACACCATGACACTAGCTGAGAAATGACTTCTGGTTGCAAAAAGTCTGCTATCAGGTATTTCATTCTTACATTGGACGTGCGAGTAAACTGTCATTTTGACTGTTCCGAGGTGGCTTCACAGTGAATCTCTCTCTATCAGTGAAAAAAGCTTTGAAAGTTTATCACATGTTACTCGCCGTAAGATTTGTTTTGATCTCTGAACGCGTTTCTGCTCATCAGTTTGAGTAATCTTTTGTCAGTGCACTCTTTTGAAAGGTTTTAGTTGAAGATCTTGTTTAATTATACGTCTCACATTAGTTTCTGATAATTGTAACACTCTTGATATGCGAGCTGGTGTCATATGGGTTCCTGGCTGGTTTTCCTAACTTAATATATGTTCCTCGACGTCGTCAATATTGTCTTGTATGCGAACAGTTTTTGATCGCCCACTTCCCTCTCTTCTTTTGATATCCCAAGTCTCGTCAATTTTCTTTAGATGCTTTCCCAAACCACCAAGAGTCCATCCTTTGTTGGGGAATTCGGAGAGTAGTTTCGTTCGTCCATATCCCTTTTCTAGTCTATAATGCTTAATTATAATCTTATCTTCCTCTGAAAATGGCGCATTCACTATATTTCATAACCCTGCCAAAAAAACCGTATATTAGAATTTACAAAAGTGAAAATGGAAAAAAAGGATTCTTGATTAGTTTGTCGAGCATCAGTTGTAGTATTATTAGAGAAATATTTAATAAATCGTTACTTTTGATAGCTTCGAACTGAAATTTGGTTTACAGGTAGATGTTTTATGTATTTTTTACGTGTATAAGTTTCATACTGATTGTTTGAAAAATGTTGATTCCATCGATGTTTTTAGAGTGAACCTTTTTTTTTGGCAGACGATATATATATATAAATATATATATATATATATATATATATATATATATATATATATATATATATACACAAACTCAGAATGGTTCCCTGAGAAAATTATATGTTAAACACAGACCGTGCATGGAACAAGGAACTCTTCTGGGAAAATTAAATCCACTATAGTCCGAATAAGTAATGGTAAATGACAAATACCATAGTTTTTCTTTTTCATGATGTTAGCCCGACGTGGGCAACGGGTCTCTCGCAAAGAGATCCCATAAATATAGCTTCCCTCACCAGCTATCTGCAAAGCAGACAGGATCCAGCTTTGGGACATGGATCTAGGGTTTAAAGCAAGCCTAGACCCCCTACATTCAGAACCTCTATATAAGTAAAAGACTCGTTGCATTCACGTCGGGTTGAATAAATCAAAGAAAAAGGGGTTAACTATTGTATTTTTAGCCAAAAAAAACAAAACTTAAACCTCAACCGGGACATTGAGCGTCCACTTTTCAAGGCACGTAACACGTCCGTTTAATATACACAAACTCAGAATGGTTCCCTGAGAAAATTATATGTTAAACACAGAATGTAGGGGGTCTAGGCTTGCTTTAAACCCTAGATCCATGTCCCAAAGCTGGATCCTGTCTGCTTTGCAGATAGCTGGTGAGGGAAGCTATATTTATGGGATCTCTTTGCGAGAGACCCGTTGCCCACGTTGGGCTAACATCATGAAAAAGAAAAACTATGGTATTTGTCATTTACCATTACTTATTCGGACTATAGTGGATTTAATTTTCCCAGAAGAGTTCCTTGTTCCATGCACGGTCTGTGTTTAACATATATATATATATATATATATATATATATATATATACACACACAGTAGACGCCAGATTTAGTGTCCCCTGATATTGTCTCTCGCCGCTTATAGTGTCTCAAAACTAGGAAACAGTTACTTTTACATGGTAATTGCTATGGATAGAGTGTCTCTGATTACGCTTATAGTGTCTCTCTTCAGCTAGTATAGTCTACTTGGCAGCTCTAGTTTACACTTGTATTTGTGATGCCGTGCTGTTTACAGGCTTACTAGATGGCCATGGAAGGAAAATGTTTTGTTTTAATGTAAAATGAACATAGTTTTGATGTTTCAGTTGAATTGTAAAAACAATTTTAATGAGAAATTGCATATTAAAGGTGTTTGTTGTAAATATATTGATATACAGTACATATTCACTACTTTTAACCTTGCAGCCCTCGAGAGACCAAACTGTGGATATAGTGTCTCATCGGATATAGTGTCCTTTTGGCTTGGCACCGAGTGCGACACTATAAACGGCGTCTACTGTGTGTATATACTGTATATATATATATATATATATATATATATATATATATATATATATACATACTTTAGGTTACTTTAGGTGAGTTTGAACGACAGTTCAGGATCGACCTGCGGTCGACCCCTCTGCAGCATACCGCCTCGCCTCATTTGCTGGAGTTGGTGAAGGAGGGAATTGCTGTCTGATCTCCTCCTTCCCTGGTAGCCAGCCACGCATGGCTGGTCAGGGACTTTGCACAGGAATCTGTCCAACTGGTTCCTGAAGTTATTCAGGTCGGTGTGCGGGAGATTCTTCACTTCTTTCGGTAGGACATTGAAAAGCTTTGGGCCTCGTATTCTGAGGGTATTTTCCATCTTCGTTTTCATGGCCCCTTGTCCCACCGCAGCTGAGACCGTACAAAATCTGCCTCTTCTCTCATTTTAGTTTGTTTCTATTTCATTTCTAAGGTTAGGAACGGAGCCCTCAAGTATTTTCCATATGTATTTTATTGTGTACCGCTCGTGTCTTTTTTCGAGAGAGTAGAGTTTCAGGAATTGTAATCGAGACCAGTAGTCCTCACCTCCCGTTTCCTCTATCTTAGACGTAAAAGTCCTTTGTATAGCTTCAATGTTCGCAGTGTCTCGTTTTTTGTATGGGTTTGTGAGTACTGACCAATACTCAATTATTGGTAGGATTAGACTCTTCCATAATTTGAGCATGATGATTGCTTTTCTGCTGCGGAAGCTCCTCCAGATGATTCCCATTATTTTTCTAGCCGTTGTAATTTTGATGTTACAGTGCTCTCTGAATTCTGCATCCGACAACATTATTACTCCAAGATCCCTGACTTGTGGTTTAGTGTTATCTGTTTGGCTTGCATAGTTTTGTACCCTTTTTTCTGTAGCTCCTTGTTATTACCATATCTTAGAAGTTGGAATTTTTCTTCGTTGAACTTCATATTGTTGTCTTCTGCCCATTGAAATAGTTTCAATGTCGTTTTGTAATTTTCTTATGTCACCTTCGTTCAATATTTCTTTACATATCTTTGTATCATCTGCAAAGCATGATACAATACTGTCCTTACTATCTGCATCAATATCTGCAATCCTTATTATGAACAGCAAGGGAGCTGATACTGTCCCTTGTGAGACAGAGCTCACGACTTCCGAGACTCCCGATTTAACTCTGTTTACCACCACTCTTTGTGTTCTTTGCGTCAAGAAATTAAATATCCACCTTCCTAGCTTTCCAGTAATTCCTGTATTCTTAAGTTTGTGTGTTATGATTCCATGGTCACATTTATCGAAGGCTTTTGCAAAGTCTGTATATATTACATCTATGTTTTCTCCTCGACCCAATGTTTCCAATATTTTCTCCTGGTGGTCAAGTCGCTGTTATATGCATGATCTTCCAGCCCTGAAGCCATGTTGATTTGGGTTGTATAAGTCTTTTTCTTTTAGGTAGTAGGTAGTTTTGCCTCTAATTATACGTTCAAAACACTTTATAAGGTGTGAGGTGAGAGCCACTGGCCGATAATTCTTGGGCACTGCTCTGCTACCACCTTTCAATAGGGTGGCAATGTTCGCGTTCTTTAATGGGAGTGGAATTTGTCCTGTGTCAAGCGATTTCCTCTATAGTAAGTATAGCGGTTTTGCAATACTCTCTCTGCATTTCTTCAGAAACGTGGCACTCCATGTGTCTGGCCCTGGCGCTGAATTGTCTCGCATCTGTGATAAGGCCGTAATTGCATTTCCGTCCGTGAACTCGAAGTCCATTAATAGGTTTGTGCCGGAATTTGTTCTTGGTTGATTTGTATCTATGTCGAAAAATTCCTCTGGGTTTACCACTTCCATCTCAGACTTAGGGGTACTAAACACAGATTTAAATTGTTCCCTAAGCAGTTCACTTATTTCTTTCGTGTCATTTGTGTATTCGGCCTCCCCGTCTATCAACGGACCAATACTCTCCTTACACTGCATTTTCCTTTTCGCAGACGTGTAGAAGTATTTTGGGTTATTTTTTGTTTTCTGCTACCTTGTTTTCCTCCTCGTTTGTCTTATATATGAATGTTTGCTTTAGGTTCATTTCTGTTTCGCCAAGTTTCCTCTCTAGTTTGAGTCTCTTTGCATCAGTTCTGCATCTGTGGAGATGTTTTACGGTTTGTCTTCGTTTGCCTGAATAGTGTCCTGATTTTCCTCTCGAGCTTGCTACGTTTTCTTTCCTGTCTCTCTGGAATATGTTTCAGTATTATAGGTTTGGTTTCAGTCTCTATTATACATAGTATTTCTTGTGGAGTCTTCTCGTGAAGTAGCAATTCCCAATTTACCTCCTTTAAATCTTTATTTACGTTTTCCCCATTTACTTTCTTTGAATTTATGTTTAAGCCTTCAAATATTCCATCTGCGTCTCTAAGATGCGCTTTCGGACCTCTGGGTGCTAACTTCAATTGTATATCGATGAGGTTATGGTCGGAGAACTTTGTGTGCTTTATGTGAAAAATGCTCTGTATGAATTGGTCCACAATTAACCCACCCCTTATATCTCCAGTCTAACTATAGAGTAGATTAAGTCTAGCCTTGTAGGGGTCAGCCTAGAGATTCCGGAAATGGTCCAGAGCGGGCAGATAAATTGAGGTCCACAGTAGGATTCCTCACCAAATTAGGTTAGGGCAATCTACCTTCACCTTTGTTAAGCTATGAGTTGATGCTAGGTCTTAGGCCACAATGTAGGCCTAATTTGTCTGACCTAGCTTAATTTACTGCGTTTACTTCTAACTGGGTTAAAAACACAATTAGTCACTTACTGCTAGTTATTAGAGAGTCCCTTTTCCCCTTTTGTTTAATTGTTGAGAGCGTACTTGCTGGTGGGGATCTTTTTTCCGTTGTTTGTTCCTCTCCCTTCTCTCGTTCCGTCTTGTCGCTCCGTTCCTCGTTTTCGTTCTTCCTTGTTCTCCTTTTCGCGGGGCTTTTTCCACCAGCGTCTCCTTGGTCTTTTTTTGGTTGGTTGATCGGTAATGTATATCTATTACCGAGCACGCTCTTGTCACAGTATATAAATACTAGTGTGGAGAATAACTCTGGTGAGCAACCAATTGGTTTCATCCACCCAGTTATTGACATAAAAGGAATTTAATAATTGTTAGATTAACTACCTACCTACTCAGTGAACCATTTTCGTTACCTCCCAACTACCCACACATCAGTTTTCCATACTTTACTTTTTTATTTATTATTATCTCGTTTGTCGAGATTAAATCTAAAACTTTCTCTTTCCTCGTGACTTCACAGATTTCCTGGGTAAGGGCGTAATGTTCCAGAATATCTAATAGCATTGTTGCTTGGGTGCTATCATCGTTAGTAATGTTGCCATGAAACTTCTCGACATATATAACTTCGTCATTTTTCTTCCATGTAATGAATGGGAAATTAAAATCTCCGAAAATTAGAATATTTGTTGCTGGAGTTTCAAGTAATTTTAGTATGTTTTCTAGTTCTTTTGTAGCAAATTGGAATTCGCTTTTTGTGGTGTTTGGTGGTCTGTAGATGTTCATAATGGTTAGGTTCAGTTCTTTTACTTCTAATATAATAACTTCAACTGTGCTGTTTGATTTGTTTACCTTCACATGTGTGTGTGTTTTTCACGTAGATGCAACAGGCAACACCCACCCCCTCGTCTAGCCACTCTATCTGCTCTGTATATGTTGTAGTCCAGCAATGCTAATTCAGTATCGTCAAACAGCTTTCACAGCCTTTTTCGCATTTATGCAAGTGTGTTTCCGTTAGGTATATAATATCTATGCTGGATTCGGTAGCTAAATTCTGCAAGTATTGTAATTTATAGCCTGCATGGTCCGTGCAGAGGCCTTGAATATCTGTGTATAAAACATTTATTGGGTTTCTAATTTCCGTGTTCAGTTTTCCTATATAGTGGTCGTTTCCAGGTCGATGTCTGTTCTTCCCCGTTCGCTTCTTTGGGTACCCTTTATGTGAAAATATGGGCACTCTATATTTAGGCATTTTCTCTGTCAGTAACTCTGCACGTAGGAGGGTGGAAAAAGTGGCAGTTTTGTCCGTATCTGCATCTTCCATTCCTCATCATATCGAAGCACTTTTTTGGGTGACTACCTGCAGTTTGCTCCATATATGCAGGACCCTGTCGTATAGTATTCACATATGGCCCGTCGTTTAAGCTTGCTTTTTTCTGTCCCGCCACCACTTCTTCCCTACTCAGTGTTTTTTTTGTCTTCGACGAGTTTTCATTAGTTTTCTTGGTATCATCTTCTTTCTCCTTTGTATTCCTGGTATCCCTCTCTTTCTCTTTTGTGTTCCTGTTCTCTCTCTCTTGGCAGGAGATATTTCATTCTCTGAGGCTACTTTTGCATTTCCCTGTAGCGTAGCGTGCTGTAGCGTGCTTTCCTGTATTGTTTTCCTGCGCCTCGTGTTCCTACTGAAGCGTGCTTTCCTGTATTATGTTTTCGTGTGCCTCGTGTTTGTTTGTGTCAGCATTTCCTAGTGTTCCTTCGTCCTCTGTCGGTAAACATGGATTGCCCATTTTCATTGGTCTTTGTACCATATTCTTATTTTTTTTCCATGCATGTGATGCACAGGAAACCGCAAATGCCTATGATTTTGTTATTTATTCTATTTATCATTTTCTTGTATTTTCTATTTAAGTTCATGCATTTGTAGTGTTTAAAGATATTGCAGAGAATTCATTTTAAGCCCGTGGCCTGGTCCGCTTCAGTTTTGCAATCGCAAAGCTGATGCGCAGCGCATTCCATTAAACATAATCCAGCTCTATTCAGTTTTCTGAATTTACTGCAGTTTACACACTTCATATTTTTTGCCATTCTTTCCTTTATTCTTTCCTTTCTGCTTTCTTTATTCTTTATTATTTACTATTATTTATTCTTTATTCTTTCTTTATTCCTTTATTCTTTCCTTTATTCTTTATTCTTTCCTTTAGTTTGCTTCTTTTCTTCTCACTCCTCAAATTTCGTCTCGAAAACTTGACCTTCCCATTTTATGGCTCTTTCGAATTTTCTCTGACCTTCTTTCCCTGTATAGGCCTAATTTAAAAATCTCAGGGGCTGATTTTCCGTTCGAGTTATTTTCAAATTATGTTTCAATTGATGTAGTTTTTCTTTGTACACGCTATATGCTACCGGCTTTCACTTAATAAATTATTACCGCGAATTCACTAATGTTTAACACACACACACACACACACACACACACTAGTATGAGATAGCATTTATCGCTGAACTTATAAACATTAGTTATTTTGATATTACATAGAGCGGAAACAAAACGTTCATACACCACGAGGTAGAAACACCATATATATATATATATATATATATATGATGAATAAAACCACGAAGGAAAGGAAACGCAGAATGGTGCTCAAGCGCTTTCGTCTAATGACATCCTCAGGAACACTGAAGTACATAAAGAGTTACAGCCTATATATAGGTTACAGAAAAAAAAAAATATATATATATATATATATATACAATAAACGGAGAAACAAAATTAAAGGATTGTGGGAGGGGGGCACAAATTTATAAGGAAAAACTATCGATTTTTAGCACAAGATTAAATGAATTGTTTCCAACCAATGTTATAGATAAAAAAAAAATATACAAATTTATACTGGAAATCTGCCCGGGTTTTAGCACACTGCTCTTTTTGTATATAAAAATTGAAAAATTATCGATTTTTAGCACAAGATTAAATGAATTGTTTCCAACCAATGTTATAAAAAAAAAAAAATATATACAAATTTATACTGGAAATCTGCCCGGGTTTTAGCGCTCTGCCCTTTTTGTATATAAAAATTGAAAAATAAAAGTTATTAGGGTGGCATACAAGTTTACCAAAGATTTAGCGTTCTACCCTTCTTATCTAAATCTGTTCTGAAGGAATTCAAAACAACAGGATCGAGTTGAAAAAGACCTTTGCTTATGTTGAAGTTATTTGTAAGTTGGATAATAGCAGACCCAAGAATATTTCTATTAACAATGTTGCTAGAGTGAAATAAAACTGAAGCATTATTCCAATCAATACAGTGGGATAACTCTGACAAATGGACAAAAAGGGCACTGGACAACTGTCCTGTTCTAACGGAATATTGATGCTGTTTTATACGTGTGTGCAAATCCTTTCCCGTCTGACCTATGTAAAAGGAATCACATTGTTTACAACCAATTTTATAGATAATGCCTGAATTATTGGTAGGGCTATTTTTTACTATGATATTTCTCACAATATTGTTATATGAAAATACTACATTAATATCCAAAAGTTTAAGTACATTAGCAATGCCTAAAAAGCCCGGGAAAAATTGAAGTACTAAAATATTTTTTGCCAAAGTACGAGTGTTATTATTGACACGATAGAAAGTTCGTTTTGCCTTGTTGAGACAAGATTCCATAAACGCAGATGAATAACACAAATCACTTCCAATACCGTTGATTTTTTCTAATTCGGCATCGATGTATTCCGGACTGGCGATCCTAAGGGCGCTGAGAAACATTGAAGAAAAAATGGCCTTAGTGGGGGTGTCATGTCCCGAGTAAAAGTGTACGTGGGACAAATTGTTTGTTTTTTCCGATAGATACTAAACTTAAAACCTGGGCTTTCCCTATGTACACGCACATCCAAAAATGGGATTGAATTGTCTTGTTCCACTTCTAAAGTAAACTTAATGGACGGGACTTGATCATTTAACTGAAGGAGGAAGTTATCCAGGTCAAGATTCATGGGCCAGATACACAAAATATCGTCGACGTACCGCAACCAAGGGATGCCAACCCCCAGGATTCTCGGAATGTAAGTAATTTCGAAAAACTCCATAAAACAGCATCAATATTCCGTTAGAACAGGACAGTTGTCCAGTGCCCTTTTTGTTCATTTGTCAGAGTTATCCCACTGTATTGATTGGAATAATGCTTGTTTTATTTCACTCTAGCAACATTGTTAATAGAAATATTCTTGAGTCTGCCATTATCCAACTTACAAATAACTTCAACATAAGCAAAGGTCTTTTTCAACTCGATCCTGTTGTTTTGAATTCCTTCAGAACAGATTTAGATAAGAAGGGTAGAACGCTAAATCTTTGGCAAACTTGTATGCCACCCTAATAACTTTTATTTTTCAATTTTTATATACAAAAAGGGCAGAGTGCTAAAACCCGGGCAGATTTCCAGTATAAATTTGTATATATATTTTTTTTTTATAACATTGGTTGGAAACAATTCATTTAATCTTGTGCTAAAAATCGATAATTTTTCAATTTTTATATACAAAAAGAGCAGTGTGCTAAAACCCGGGCAGATTTCCAGTATAAATTTGTATATTTTTTTTATCTATAACATTGGTTGAAAACAATTCATTTAATCTTGTGCTAAAAATCGATAGTTTTTCCTTATAAATTTGTGTGCCCCTCCCACAATCCTTTAATTTTGTTTCTCCGTTTATTGTATATAATATAATTTTTTTTTTTCTGTAACCTATATATAGGCTGTAACTCTTTATGTACTTCAGTGTTCCTGAGGATGTCATTAGACGAAAGCGCTTGAGCACCATTCTGTGTTTCCTTTCCTTCGTGGTTTTATTCATCATAAATATTTTTCACGTGTTACTTTCGTGAAATAATTTATATATATATATATATATATATATATATATATATATATATATATAATTTTTTTTTTTTTTTCCACGCCCCCACAACTAAGTAAATTTTCTATACGGTGAGCGGATTTCAAAGAAAACTAATGAAAATTACAGATTTATTTAACATTTCTTTATGCCACTGAAAATTTTCCATTTACACTACTACTGCATGGTATGTGCAGATAAAAGTTACAAAGTACTCACATATGGTGCTACCTTGATGTTAAAAAAACTGCTCAATATGTTTACCACGAACTTCTACATCCTTTTTCAGTCGACGACAGAACTCATCTATGGCTTTATTGATTTGCTCTTGTGGTAGATCATCCCATTTTTCCAGAAGAAGCTGGTGAGGGAAGCTATATTTTGGGGCCTCTTTGCGAGTAACCCGGTGCCCACTTTGGGCTTTCCATCAAGAAAAAGAAAAACCTATAGTATTTGTCACTTATCATTACTTATTCGAACTATAGTGGATGTAGTTTCCCAGAAGAGTTCCTTGTTCTATGCACGGTCTGTGTTTAACATATATATATATGTAAAGAACGATGCTTGTGTAGAAGAGCGTTCCGCACAAGATGAGGAGGGAGAACGAACAAATGAAAAAAAAATGAGGTACCAACCGGGAATCGAACCCGGGATCATCCGATTGCCGGTCAGATATGCTATCCACTACACCATGGACCTCGATCAATCAGAAGTCGTAATTCTCCTACATACGAGCAGAAACCAATGCCCTGAGGGGTCACCTTCGCATGCCGTACATATATATATTTTAACTGCAAACAACACAGTATAATTAATGTAAAGAACGACGCTTGTGTAGAAGAGCGTTTCTGCTCGTATGTAGGAGAATTACGACTTCTGATTGATCAAGGTCCATGGTGTAGTGGATAGCATATCTGACCAGCAATTGGATGATCCCGGGTTCGATTCCCGGGTGGTACCTCATTTTTCATTTGTTCGTTCTCCCTCCTCATCTTGTGCGGAACGCTCTCTACACAAGCGTCGTTCTTTACTTGACATTAATTATACTGTGTGTTGTTTGCAGAAAAAAAATATATATATATATATATAATGAAATGCTACAAAAATCACTGTACCCATCATAAACATTTTCAAAATATATAGGTATCTACATTTTCTCAAAACATTTAGATTTTATTTTTTTTTAAGTTGCATATAGCAAATGTTTTGTATAAAAAACGTGCGACTCTTCAAAAAAGAACTTTACAAGAAAAATATTCCGTGAAAATATATAAATATACTGTACTGTATATTCCAAACCCACAATCATTTGTATTTAAAACTAAAAAATGGCTCATTTCAGTATTTTTAAAGATGGAACATTTTTTTTTGCCAATACTTATTAAAAAATTTTTATTAAAATTTGTCATTAAAATTTATTAAAATTTAATTTTTTGGTGTCGAGCAATATACGAGTATATAACGGGTGTGCCATAAAAAAAGAGTACATTTTAAAAAGGCTATAAAATCAACATTTCTCAATTAATTCAAATGAAATTTATACACAATAAAACATGTGTGGTTTATTAATAAGTTGACCAAATTTCAGAATATAATTTCAAAAAATAATGCTGCGAAGTCTTAATTTATAAAAATGCCAAAAATGACAGCCGACTTTGTTTGAACAATATTGTACTTTTTTAATGATCAATTTCTATTTTTTCAGAATTAATTTAAATCATAAAATTAGTAAATATGTCGTTTTCTTATGAAGACAAATTTATCATTAAGCATTATAGGCTTGATAAAGGTTATGGTGTATGAAAGTTACTTGCCGAATTTCATCATAAAAGATGGTCTAAAGGAGGTTTAGCACATTTGCTGGAAAAAATTGATGAAACTGGAACCATTGAGAGGAAGGAAGGTAGTGGGCGACCAAAATCAGTTCGAGTGGCTGAAAATATTCAAACTGTAGAGGAACGTGTCCATAGTCAAGAGGATAAACTTGGCACCCATATGACACCAAATCAAATTTCAAAAGAGCTTGGAATATCAAAAACAAGCTAAGAAGGATAATTAAGGAGGATCTTGAATTGAAGCCGTTCAAACTTGTGCATGGGCAAAAATTGTCTGAAATAAACTGCCAGAAAAGATTTTCAGTATCAAAGCGCATTTTGCGTTTCATAACTCAAGATAAACTGGCGAAGACATTTTTTACTGATGAAAAACTTTTTATTGTAGAGCCCACCAGAAACTCTCAGAATGATCGAGTCTATTCAGATGTTCAGCATAAAAATCAATTACCAGATGAAAGACTTTATGCTACAAGGAGCCATTTTTCTGCTAGCGTCATGGTGGGAGTGCCCAAGTTAGGAAAAACTTCAATTTTTTTTTAATTGAGCCTGAGGTGAAAATTAATGCCCAATATTATACTAATTTCCTGCTACAGAAAATGCTTCCTGGAATGAGAAAACTGGCTAATAATGGCTACTTCCTTTTCCAACAAGATGGGGCAACATCCCACACTGCTAAATCAACGATTGAGTACCTGCAAAATAGTGTACCTGAACTTTTAGAACCTAGTAATTGGCCTCCGAACAGCCCAGATCTAAACTCCGTTGATTACGGAATATGGGAGAACTTAGCAGAGCGAGTCTACAAGACTAGGATAAAAGATGTCGCTCATTTACGCGAGATCATCATTCAAAAATGGGAAGAGCTTCCACAGGAACAAGTAAATCAAGCCACAGATGAATTCCGGCCAAGAATAAAAAAGTTATTGAAAGGAAAGCATTTCGAACAATTTTTTTTAATAATTTCAGGTAAATTTTACGTTAAATTATTTTTATAAAAAAAAATATTAAAAAGGTTTAATAATTTTTGCATGTTAAGTAGAAAAATCATACTCTTTCGTTAAATGTTGATAGAATTTGAATTATTTGATATTTTAGTCTGAAAACTTGTTTGCATATAGATAAATACATATGTTTTATTGTGTAGAGGTTATATTAAAATTAAATGACAAATGTTGATTTTATAGCCTTTTTAAAATGTACCCTTTTTTTTATAGCACACCCGTTATGTATCTTATGGCTTTATGAGAGTTCTGTGTGGTGAATCCTCACGGAGGTCAAGCTCTTTACCCCTCCCCTTGAGTTGGTTTGGTGAATGAGTGAATGGCTGTCCTGTGCTCTCCATTTCACATAGCCAGGGACACCCGACTCGTCTAGGATTGTCGTGAGCCAAGCGTCGAGTACTTTTTTGAAGACTTTCACTCCTACAGCACTGGTGTTTTTGAGTTCTTCGGGCAGCTGGTTGAATATTCATGGCCGTCTGTCAACCATGCTATTTTCCTTCAAGGTTGAGGAAGTTCCTTATCTATCCTTTAGTTTGAAAACACGGCACATTCTTCTTTTCCTATTTTCCACTGTTGTTTGAATAGTTATACGATTCAATTTGAGATACGGAACTAGTTTCTCTGTTATTTTCCATGTGTAAATTATGGTGTACCTCTCTCCTTTCCAGCTAGTAGGGATTTCATTTACATAATATTTCCCAATAATTTAATTCTTTGCATCTTGGCTGTTGTTTCCCTGAATTTCTTCTAGTTGACTAAAGACACTTTTTTATTATACGGGGACGTTAAGACTGAACAATACTCCAGCTTGGGTGTGATCAGTGCTTTTTAACGGAAGAATCAGCATTACTTTTCCTTCTTTTAAAGTTCCTTGTATCTGTCCAGTTATTCTTTTTGCCTTGTTTACTGCTACCTTATTTACTGTCTCTAATTTCGCGTCGCCGGTCTTTATAACTCTTAAATCTTTTGCTTTAGAGTTTCTCTGAATTTTTTTCCTCCCTTTGGGGGCGTAGTATTCCATGGATTCTTCATAATAGTTGAAGTTTCTCGGTATTATGTTTCTGCCCATCTGTAAATTTTGTTCGTGTCCGTTTGAAAGAGATTCTATATCATCTGGGTTGCTTATTTTTTTCTACAAATTTTTGTCATCAGCAAAGGACGTTACTGTGCTATCACTGGTAACTTCATCGTCCCTACCAGTTCGCATGATTATGAATAATAATCGAGCTGATACTGTTCCTCGTGGTACTGAACTACGTATCTCCGATTCTGATCATGACATTCCTTGTACTGCAACAACTTGCTGCCGCTCACTAAGAAAATTATACAGCACCCTACCAGAATAAAATTAACATCTTCCTAAAGCAAGGGAATGGACAAGTACCACCGTCCTCGTCATGGCCGTTTCTAGTCATTAGGGGGCCCTAAGCAGTATACACATTTGAGGCCCCACCCCTCCATCCACCAACTCACGCCTTACTTACTACATCACCTCAGCACACACATACAAAAAATGGCTGTTAATAAAAAACAATTATGAAACAATTTTAATGAAACATTTATGTCCAAAACAACAAGAAGACAAACAGAAAAAATACTCCTCGTGAAATTCCTGAAAATTAGCTTATACATTATTTAGAATAAATAACACAGAACTATGTATAAAAAAATAATGCAATTATCAACTACCAAACAATTACTAACTCTACGATACAATCGTGTAATAGCTAACAGTTATACAGAACAGTTTGTATCTTCAAAATTTTTGCCTCCTAGATATTTTTTCTGGGCGAAATCATCAATAACATCATATGAAATCTCCCTGCCAACGTCCTGGTTGATGCTTATGATGCCAAGGCCACTGAGGCGATCCTGCCCCATTGATGATCTGAGGTAGTTCTTGATTAGCTTCATCTTAGAGAAGCGCCTCTCGACTGACGCTACTGTCACAGGTAGAGTGCAGGCAATTCTTAGTGCAACCCAGAGATTGGGGTATAGTTCCTCCAGTTGCTTCTGATGAATGAAGGAGAGAAGCTCCAATGCAGTCATGTTATGTGAAGGTAAAGTCGGCAAGTTCTTAATTTCGAAGGCCAGTTCTCTTCCATCAATGTCAGAGTCAGCTCCAGAGCTCAGTATCTTAGAGAGCTTTTCACACTTGCAGGACAGGTCTTCCTTGTTCACTGTGGTGAAGTTTAGGAGAACCCCAAATATGTCCCTCACATCATCTAATGTTTTGAATCTCATTTATTGACCCGATGGCACAATCCACCACCACATTGAAAAATTCGACTTCCAGCCTCTTTAAGGCTTCTGTAAATGTTTCGTCAGGAGCTTCGTAAGCAAAGTGCTTTTTTGTGGATCTGAGCCTCTTCTTCTTCAGCACAGCCTCCACATTCATTTCTTCACATATGTCCCTAGCTACGACTTGTGCTGCAACAAAACCTGTGTTTCTGTAGCTGGTGAGTGAGTCTTTTGTTTTTGTGAGGAGGTTGACTGCCACATCAAACTGCATTGTAGAAGACTGAAGAAGTTTGCTCACATGGTTAACTGCATGAAGAATGTCATACCATACTACTGTGCAAATCTGAAAGCGATAAGACCCTACCTCCTCTGCAAGTGTTTGTGCTTCAGTCCTGGCTATGGCATCTGTGGCATTGTTTCTGACTTCCAACAGGGCCTCTCTGATGTTGTGGCTCTGGTATCGTACAGCCTCAATGCTCTTAAGCCGGCTCTCCGGCTCTCCCACCTGGTTTCACTCCAAGACTTGAGTGTTATGTTCACGTGCTTCTTTAGGATTGTCCATCTCTGTGTAGCTGCTGCAAAAAGGTTGTACAGTTTTTGTACGTTGTCAAAGAAGCTGATGACATCTGTGGAAGCTTTAGCTGCATCAGCCACTACAAGATTCAGAGTGAGAGCCCCACATGGAACATAGAGTGCACGACAGTTCTTCTCTAATAACCTTGCCTGAACACCTTTGTTTTTGCCCTTCATGTTCGCTCCGTTGTCATATGACTGTCCTTCGCAGTCATTAAAGTGAATATTCAGCTCATCTAGTCTCTTCAGAATCAGAACTGATAAACCCAGGCCTGTACTTTCTGAAGCCTCATGAAAGCCCAATAAGTATTCTTTTATTTCTGGTACTTCATCCATTTTAACAGTTCTGATAATAATCGACATCTGTTCTTGGTGGCTTATGTCTGGAGTGCAGTCTAAAATGAGTGAGTTTTTAGCCGCAGTTCCAGATCCTTCCATGTCGCCATGTTATCTGCATGTTCTGAACTATTTTCATGGCCTTTCAGAAGCGAACCAACGTTTATCCAGTCTGAAAGTCCATCCGTAATTAGTTTGTACGACTTCCTTGAAAACAACTTGCAGCAGAAGCAATAAAGAGCGTCATTCCTTCTAGAGTACATCAGCCAGCTTCGCTTTATTTTTTCCCCATTAATTAATGTTCTGTACATGTAATGGTGATGAACGCTTCTACCGTCCTCTCTTTTAGGGAATGTGAAATCTGGACTGATTTGAAATGGTCCTCGAGACACCAGATCTGTCTTCAAGGCATCTGACAGGACAACTGGCCAGTCATACGGATCAAGCGGTGGAGCGAATCTTGGTTCTTGTTGCTCAGTAGAAATGCCTGTGTGTGGTGTTTGAAGCTGAACAGAAGATGGGCCACTTGTTGATTCATCAGGCTCTACTTCTACTGGTGTTTGAGGTTGCAAAGAGGATGGTCCTGCTGTTGGCTCATGATGCTCATCAGGCTTTGCTGAGGATGGCTTTTCCAAATATTTCAGTAGTGCTCCTGAGAAGAACATAACATTACATATTCTGTTAATTTTTGCTAAAATAATCTTTCTTATCTTGTTTGATAATTGATCTGTGTGAACAGAATTTGAGGTGATGTGATCCATTAAATTTCACATTTCGAAATATTATAAATATTACAGAGACTAGCTTACTCTATACGATTCCTAAGCACTTGCCTAGCTTGATGGTCTACCTAACCTAGTTGCCTGAACTGTAATCATAAGAATATACAAGTGGCACATCTCACCTGTGCTACTGGAAAGCTTCTCTCCTCTATTTTTTTCTTTTTCCGTTTTTCAGCTCCTGATGGATAATGTCGTTTCATTTTACAAGATGGATGCACGAAGTCACATCTAATTAACTACAACTAATCTGCTAAATAATAATAATCATGATAATGATGATGATGATAATAATTGTTATAATTGTAACGTTAATCAAATACATTCAAATAAATAATCAGACCATTTAGGTTTTAACCAACAAAATTCACATTATCTTAAAAAGATGAGAAAAGAATTAATAAACTTGAAAACATAACGAAAATAATCCTAGGTTTTAAAGTGTTACAAAATCTCTTAATAATTAGTAAATTAGTGAAATAATGTTTTACAATACTAGAAAAATTAAGCATTTAGGAAAGTATAAGCATATAGTAAGAATAAAGTTAAATAATATAGAAATAAGATCTCTCAATAGTTATTTACACATAACGACCAAAACGTTTCGTTTGTCTCCGTTTTATCATATTTGTCTCATACAAAAACTTTAATTAATACGACAATAATAATAATAATAAGGCTAATAATAATATTAATAATAACTTCAGCTATATTCCTATTCTTGCCCACTGAGCTATGACCTAGTAGCAGCGGGGCCCTAAGCGGCCGCTTAGTCTGCTTATGCCAGGAAACGGCCCTGGTCCTCGTGAAACGTATCCTCCGTGAAACTTACACAATGAGAAACAAAGGCAGGATGTTCTTATCTAAGATGAATATGTAATCTTGTGAATTAAGACGCCCCTCTGCGAACACATGGTCAGTTTTTTCAGTGTTTATTCTGGATCAGAGAGGAGAAAGGAAAGGAAAGGATATATGGTTGGTGTGGACAAGGAATTTGTGAAGAAAGAAGGGAGATTGCGACGGAAGGAAGGGGTCCTCTGCAAAGTGGGAAGAGAGAGAAGAGCTCAGGAAGAGGAAGACAGAGCAGAAGGATGATTTGTCATCACTGAGTTCCGTCACTGAGTTCCATCACTGATGATCCTTAGAAAAATTCAAATGACTCGGAGGGGAGTAACCTTGATCATAGAGTACAGAAGGATTCTGACGAAGGACGAAAGTCAGTGGCAGTACCTTTTTAAGATAGCTGGACACCATCATCGGCAGGCCAAGGACCCACGAAAGGCTACACTGATGGATGCCGCTGAAGCCAGACAACATTGAGCAACTGTTGGCATGTTGTGAGAACCCCTTTTGAGGGGATAATTCCTACCTTTTAGCAGGGGACACCTGGCAGCCAGATGTTGGGGGCGGGGTTTTTCCCAGGGATGAGGGTCCTTCCCCTGTAACCCCGAATGTTGTATTGAGCTGGTGGTGGCTGTTCCGTTCGTGGGTGGGTGGTAACGATACTTGCGAAATAAACACCATCATGAACAAACCTGAGCATTGTTGCGATGGGTATTAGGCTACGTCTATAATGTTTATTACAAATTCGGAATGTTACATAGGGAATATTGCCACCCAAACAAACTTCACAAACAATTTAATCCTTTCACTTACAGCGGGACTGTAATGAACCACCAGAAATAATATATATATCGTACTAAAATGCAGCTTTTCTACAAATGCTGCCACATGTTTACATAGGTTTAGTTTAATTGTTGGAAATGAAACCCAAAATGTGTGTATGTAAGTGAATAGTTACTAAAATATTTGGTTTTCATTAATAATACAATTTTTATTTTTGATTTAAAGAAAAAATATTTGTGAACGAGAGAGTTTACGCACTGATGGTTTTCTTATGTTTTTCTTCGTATTACTCACTCAAACCTCAGCTAAGTGACAATGGCTTTTAATTTGAAATATACCTTTTACTGTTTTTATTAAACACTAAGAAGTTTTTAGCTGTTAATGTTAAGTTCATTCACAGGTCAAATTAATTTAAGCCTACGTTATATAATTCATAAAGAGGAATAGGCCTTGATCGGAAATGAAATAGACCTAACAAAACGGGAGTATGGCCAAGAGCATTGGGCCTGAAAGGCTTGCCCTTCGAATATCCAAGGGAAAGTTATATTCAATTTACTGGCCGAAGTTCATACAGAAAATGGGTGCTATTGACCCACGACCTGGGTGGCTATAATGAAATAAGAAAATAACAAGGGAGCGCAAATAAGATATTCTCATCTGACTCGCTGACACAGCTCTTTGTCTCTGGTGGACTGTCCTCGATTACTCTTCGGTCTTCTTGTGCGCTCTCCTGTTTAGTGTTTATGGTTTCCCATCTGTGATTGCACCTCCAGCCAGTGTTTTGGGGCTTTCTTTTTCACGATCTTGGAACTTACAAACAACTTTAAATACATTATTTTAAGATTTTGACAAATTCCTAACGGCTTTATATTATTTAACTAACCTCTTTGACAGTATCAAATTATTTTTATATTTATTTTAGGTGCTATTTGAACACTAAACTACTGTATTTACAAATGCACGATTGGAAGAAACAGGTGTGGCCTCGAGTGACTGACGGGTGTTCTCACACCCGATTGGTTAAATAAAACGTCACGTGTTCCAGTAGGATCATGTTGAGATCTGTTCGGATGTTTTTTTGTGCTAAAAATCACGTAGGGTGCCTGGATTTCAACATTTGCCTATTCCTAATTTACATGAAGCCCACCTGGAATTTAGGCCATTCCTTTCAATCCCATATGAGGAGATTTCAGGGTCATTTAGTGACCCCTAAATGTTTATGGAGTAAGCTTAAATTTGCCATTTGAGTTTTTTGCCCCAAAAGTATCTTAATACCAAGTGAGCACTTGAACATTTTTAAAGTTTTTTAACCATTCGTGTGTGTGTGTGTGTGTGTGTGTGTGTGTGTGTGTGTGTGTGTGTGTACCTTTCAAATGTTCCGTGCGATGATTCCTCATTTCATGAAGGTCATACTTGTCGTCCCTCCTCTTGAGTTGGCCTGGTGAAGTAGAGTGTTGGTTTCTTGTACTTTCCACCTCGCATAGCCAGGTACGCCCGGCTCATCTAGGACTGTTCTGAACCAGGAGTGTAATCTCTTTTTGAAGATGTCCACCGCAACACCACTCGTGTTCATTAGTTTGTTGGGCAACTGATTAAACAAGCTTTATCCTCTCGCAACAAAACTATTTTCCTTCATGGTTGAGGATGTTCCCTGTCTAACCTTTAATTTGGGAACACGACACATTCTTCCTTTTCTACTTTCCACTGTTGTTTTTTTTTAGGAGGGGTGGGGTATATGGTTCAGAGTAAGACTAGAGGCTAGTTCCTCCATTATTTTCCAAGTGTAAATAATAATGTACCTCTCTCTCCTTCTTCCCAGTCAATATAAGTTTAATTCACGTAACCTTTCCCAGTAATTTAGTTCTTTGCCCCCATTAATCTTGGCTGTGAAGCTTCTCTGAATCCCTTCTAGCTGTCTAATGTCTTCTTTTTAATATGGAGATGTTAGGACCGAGTAGTATTCCAACTTGGGTATGAGCAGTGTTTTCAATAAGAGCAATCATTATATTCCTATCCCTTCTTTTGAAGGTTCTCAGAATCTGCCTAATTATTCTCTTTGCTCTGTTTACTGCTATCTTATTTTGTGTTTCAAATTTCACATAATCAGTCATTACAACTCCTAAATGTTTTTCTTTATGTGTGTGTGTGTGTGTGTGTGTGTGTGTGTGTGTGTGTGTGTGTGTGTGTGTGTGTGTGTAATCTTCATATGCTTCCAATTATTATCTACATTTGCATTATTGTCTGTTTTTCATTAGGTTGCGTGAGAAATCTGAGAGTATGTTGGTGGTCTCTGAATTAATGAATTTATGGTAATGTCTTAGATATACCACATTACATATACTAAACATTCGTCAAGTTACTAATAAGGAACGAAGTTAGAGGTCACTTCCACAAGTAAAATCAGTCCTGAAATGGCCTTTTAAACCAATAGGCTACTATTAAGATTATAGACTGTGACTCACAGCAGATATTGAATATTTTAAAGGTACGCTAGTCGTCGTCTAGTTTTACTCGTGAATGATTTGTGTTAGAAAAAAAGTAATATAGGACGGATGCCATTGGTCCAGTAGTGAGAATACATTGGGCCACACCTCTTTTACGGTCCAGTGTATATATCTATTATTGGAACTGATGGTTCATGCACGGATCGCATGTTTTCATAGCATCTGCATGTATAATGTCCATAACTAAAAATTTAAGGATGAAAAAAAATTGAAAATCAGGTCTTGTTGTTCGCGACAGAAGGTTGCAACGGACTATCTTGTTATCGTTATCGTTATCGATGTCGTCGTAAACTTTTAGGAAAAATATTTTAAATCGGAAATGTACCATTTTCAATTTAATTTCTGTTTTCAACAAATAAATATTTGGGAGTAAAGTATATTAACCCTTTCGCTCCGGGTGTAACATATAAACTACAAGTCCAATTCGCGCTCAGATCCGGGTGTGGTAAATAAACCAACTCCTTTTTTTTCTTTTTTTTTTCTTTTTTCTTTTTTCTTTTTTTTCTGAACTCCGGGTGTAGTTTATATGCCAAGGGTATATCCCTCTCTTTCCACCGTCTGGGGTTGAAAATGGGGTGTGTGTGTGTATATACTGTACTGTATATGTATTATAATTCAAATTCAGTAATCCTCTTCAAAGCTATGCCCATAGTGAAAGGGTTAAAAAACAAAGGTTCACCATTCTAAGTATTGCATAGTTTGAAAGCGTTTGTAATTTGTAGTAAATGTTCAGATTTTTAAAAATGAAGATACGCTCTTTCTCAATTTAAACAAATTTCTTGCAAATATTGTGACTTAGAACTTACTTCAGCGAATCTTCAGGAGCAAATTACATTAAATTGTGAAGGTACCATTCTAATTCTTGTGTATTTGTAAAGCATTTGTAATCGGGTGCATTTTTTGGGGCTTTTAAATTGAAGATGCCATTCTTTGCAATTTGCGGAAATGTTATAAATAATGAATCGTTTACATTTCTTAAGTGTACTTTGGGGATCAGACTGTGTATTCCATATTATAAAGGTTTTAATGGAATACTGTAATTGTAATGCGTATGTTTAGTCCTTGAATCAGTCTTGAAAGCTTTCTAGTTTTGTTTTACCGTGTAACTTTTATGAACAGTAATTGAAAATAAGTTATATTTGTCTTTGCTATTTTTCCAAAAAAACTATATTAAGTCTTGTGTATAAACACACTATCTATCTATCTGTCTATCGTACAACCCACTCATATAACTATTCTAGTTCAAATTAGTCATACAAGTATTTAACAACACAAGAACTCATTACAAGAAAATGTTGAACCAAGTTTCACTTCAAAACTAGATGAATTACTGCATTGGAGAGGATTGCTGTACTGCATTTAAAGTACTTAAGCGCTGATGCAAACTTTATGATCGAAGTTTCGATTTAGCTGTATCGTGTAGGCGTTTATTCGCTTTAAACTCTTGGAGACAAGCGGATTCAGCTCATAAAGCTGTTGCGAGTTAAGCTGAACTTCTTGAACCTCCGTAATAGATTTTACAAAATGTACACACACACACACACACACACACACACACTTCACAATAAGAGTTTTAGAGCATAAAATTTACAACACTGAATTCAAAACCGATTTTTAAACAAACTTTAAAATTTAACCGTAATTAAAATGTAAAATTTAGAACATATATACCGTATATGTATGTATGTATATACGTATATATGTATATATAATGGAAGTAGCTCGAAAACCACGTACCTTCACTTTTTATCATTATCATTAACATTAAAAAGTAGATGCTGAAACTTCATTACATTCAGGGTTCGAGCATATTAAAGGAAAAATGTAATTTCATCTCGCTCAAAAAGTGAAACGTAAAGAAAATATTATAAAATAATTATAACTTCAATTAAGCTTACCCATGAAATAACAATGAAAATGAAGATTGTATATTTTACGCAGTTAACAGCGAGGGTTAAAGCTATTTTTTGTAATGTTAAATGGGCAGCTTTTCAATTAGAATATAAGTCGAGAGAAAATTCATTTTTGAAGGCGATTGTATTACGCTATTTTTGAATACCAAATTGAAAAATCTTTCTTAATTCAAATCAAACTTAATAGCAACACGTTTTGTGACTATATATATATATATATATATATATATATATATATATATATATATATTATATATATATATATGGATGGATATTTAATATTTTGACGCAAAGAACACGAAGAGTGGTGGTAAATGGAGTCAAAGGAGTCAAATCGGAAGGAGAGAGCTCTGTCCCACAAGGGACAGTATTAGCTCCCTTGCTGTTCATAATGATTGCAGATATCAATGACAGTATTGCATCATGTTTCGCAGTTCACACAAAGATATGCAAGGAAATATTGAACGAAGGTGACGTAGAAAGATTACAAACCGACATTGAAACATTATTCCAGTGGGCAGAAGACAACAATATGAAGTTCAACGAAGAAAAATTCCAACTTCTAAGATATGGTAATAACAAGGAGCTACAGAAAAAAGGGTACAAAACTATGCAAGCCAAACAGATAACACCAAATCCACAAGTCAGGGATCTTAGAGTAATAATGTCGTCGGATGCAGAATTCAGAGAGCACTGTAACATCAAAATTACAATGGCTAGAAAAATAATGGGAATCATCTGGAGGAGCTTCCGCAACAGAAAAGAAAACATCATGCTCAAATTATGGAAGTCTAGTCCTACCAATAATTGAGTATTGCTCAGTACTCACAAACCCATACAGAAAACGAGACACTGCAAACATTGAAGCTATACAAAGGACTTTTACGTCTAAGATAGAGGAAACGGAAGGTGAAGACTACTGGTCTCGACTACAATCCCTGAAACTCTACTCTCTCGAAAGAAGGTGCGAGCGGTACACAATAATATACATATGGAAAATACTTGAGTGCTCTGTCCCTAACTTTAGAAATGAAGTAGAACTAAACTGGAATGAGAGAAGAGGCATATTCTGTACGGTCTCAGCTGCGGTGAGACAAGGGGCCATGAAAACGAAGATAGAAAATACCCTCAGAATACGAGACTCAAAGCTTTTCATTGTCCTACCAAAGGAAGTGAGGAACCTCCAGCACACCGACCTGAATAACTTCAAGAACCAGCTGGACAGATTCCTGTGCAAAGTCCCTGACCAGCTATGCGTTGCTGGCTACGAAGGTAGGAGGAGATCAGACAGCAATTACCTCCTTCACCAAATCCCGCAAATGAGGCGGGATGGTGCAAAGGGGTCGACTGCAGGTCGATCCTGAACCGTCGTTCGAACTCGCCTAAAGTAAATATATATATGACGCAAAAGTCGCGCATCATAAGAATTTTCAGTGTTGACTATAATATATATATTTTTTTCTTTAAGGTAGGGAATGGCTGCGAAATTAACAATATACACTAGAACCAAGCTCACCCTCTCGTCTATTGTTAATTTCGCAGCCATCCCCTACGTAAAAGAAAAATAATAATATAGTCAACAATGAAAATTCCTATGATGCGCGACTTTTGCGCCTCCCTGTATATATGCGTCTCGGTGTTGTGGTTAGCGTCACTGACTACCAATCCATCGGCCCAAGGATCGAGACCCGGTGACGGCAGGCGCAGCAAAGGCAGCTGTTCATCCTTCCACACAATAAAGAAATTAGTTGGTAGATAAATGGGTACCCTGGCTAGCTTAGTGATTAAGACGCTGGGCTGCTGGTGGGGCGTGGTTCGGATTCCACATTAAACTGTAGGTCTAAGGTGGAGTGACAAGCTTGACCTTCGTCAGAATGAACAATTCAAGCAGAAGCTAAACCAAGGTTATACACACACACACACACACACACACACACACACACACACACACACACACACACACACACACGTCTTGCCCCTGTCTGAAAATTTTTATTTTTGCTTTTTCACACACACAAAACTAATATATATATTTGCATGCTATTAGGCTCTTATACAATGAATAAGAAAAGATCTGCAGACCATTTTTATACTTAATATTACCTATAAAACTGAATTAACATAGAATTAATTGAATTAGGGTAATATTTGGTGGTTCCTCTCTCGGCTTTCATGACTGCTCTGCCCTTCTCGCATGCTTTCGACAAAGCAAATGATTCCCAACCGGTGGCCATGGCCCAGCTTGTCTTTTAGCGCTATGTTAATAAGTGTTAATAACAAAAATGTACTTACCAAACCTTATCTAAACATGATACCAGCTTAGCAACATGGATAGTTGGCCATGAGTTATTCAAATCAGCTCTAGTGGACCATCGCCTAAAAAAGATTGGGAACCACTGGACTAAGCGTTTCAAAATATCTTGCAAGACCATTTGATGATGCCATGCTATCAACAGTTATTCTTGCACTGAAAAAAGTGGGTTTCTCTCATAAGCACATTGCACTAACTATAAAATGTGATCGGAAAACAGTGGATCCGATTGTAAAAATGTCAGCAGATGGTACTTCACCAGCCCCATTTTCTAAAACTGGTATGCTTCGATCTTTGACTGCCAAGGATACTAACATACTTGGCAGAACTGTGCCTAAAGGACAGAAAGAGCATCTCGAGTGAACTGCAGATGATCTTGCGTACTCATGGTGTAAATGTGAGCAAATAAATTATCACAAAAAAGCTTTGCAGCAAAACCTGTCAGCCTACAAAGAAGTCTCCTATGACGGATTGACGTATAAAATGAAGAGAGGTCGGTTGCATGGGCCAGAAAGTGTTCCAGATTTTCTACTGGTGACTGGAAGAAAGCGCTATGGTCTGATGAGTCGAAATTCAACCTCTTTATAAGCGATGGAAGACGTCGTGTGAGAAGTCCCCAAGAGAGGCATATTTGCTCCAGTGTTTGCAAAGGACTACGAAGTTTTCAACCTCGATAATGGTATGAGGATGTTTTTCTCGGCATTCTGTTGGTTAATTGTATCTATGCGGAAGAACCGTAAATAGTGTGGAGTATATTAACATTCTTGAAACTCGTGACGTAACTTCTGTTGAAGATGTTAGCAGTCTGCCCAATGTCCCAAGAGATGAAATAATCTACTAGGATGACTCAGCCCCTGCTCATCGATCAACAAAGGCGAGTGTTTTTGATCTTTTTTTTTTTACATTTAGAATAGGCCCTATTGGTATTATACCAATGAAAATAATATTTTTAACGTGACCTAACATCCACACCAAGGTGAATATTTTTTTTTAGTAGGTGTCCTAATTTTGTCTGTTCTGTGCCAAAGTGTTGTCCTAACACTTTAACGTGACACAAAAGGAATTTCATAGTTGCTTAAATTTTCATTATAAAAGCATTATTTCTCTTTAATGGGATCAAGTCGTCTGACTGGCCTAGAAACACACTGGATCTTAACCCCATTGAAGAGGTCTGAAAAAATGTTGGGGGAGAAAACCACGAAAATTCACCCACTTTCCAAGAAAAGGTTGGTAGCAACCTTGGTAAGAAAATAGCAACATGAGTTGACCAAAATATTTTGAAACGCTTAGTCGAAAGCATTCCTAGTCGGTGCAGAGCAGTCATAGAAGCCAAAGGAGGAACAACCAAATACGAACCTAATTCATGAATTCTCTTAATTCAGTGTTATAGGTAGTATTAAGTATAAAATAGTCTGGAGATCTTTTCTTATTCATTGTATAAGAGCCTAATAGCAAACAAATGTATGTAATAGTTTTGTTTGTGTGAAAAAGCCAAAATAACGAAAATTTGCAGATAGCAGCAAGACTTTTGGCTGGGAGTATAATATATATATATTATATATATATATAATATATATATATATGATGCAAACCCAAAAGGTTTGACGAGGTGTACTTCTGAATACACGAAAGGCCTTGGAATTATTTTTCTTTTTCCTTGTGGGTTTGCATCATTCATTCATTCGTGTTTAATTGCGAAATTCATCCCATATATATATAAAATTAGAACGCCTCCTGCTCCTTGCGCAGCAAAAGACCCCCAGAAACATAACTTCAGGAAGACGGAAAACATAGGAAAGGCAGGTGTGTTACTGAAACCTTCCCTGATTCTCGTTTAATGTGTATACTAAATTTGGTGCAGATTGCCCTGCTGTTAGGCGTGTGCAAACTAACACAGAACATCAGACAGACCGACATTACCATCATCATCCCATATATATATATATATATATATATATTATATATATATAATCATGCGGGTTGCTTCTACAGAGCTTCAATTTAATATTTAGGAGAAATCCAATGACAAGGAGAAATGTAAATGCCATGAAAAGTCTTCTTTAATGCGCAACGTTTCGAGCAAATACGCTCATCTTCAGGCTGTATGATAACAATGTGAAATTAAAATCAATAATTGAATGAAAAACCAGACAAAGAAAATTTCTATAACCTATTCATAAAGGCAAACTTTAAAAGACTGAAAAAAGAGGGTTAAATTCTAAGTTATACAGATTTACATTTAAAATTAAGAAGCTATTTTTAAATACATATAGTAAATGTGAAATTAATACACTGGAAAAATTAACAATAGTACACTGGAATAATGAAACTAACTAACCTTTCACTGCAATTTCCGAGGCTAGACTGATTTAAGCACAAAACGAGAAAACATTTTTATAATCCCTCCTCCTTCCCAATTCCTTATAATCCCCCCTTCCCCAATCTCCCTCACCATCTTATCTTATCTTATCTTATCTTATCTTATCTTATGTTTTCTCGTTTTGTGCTTAAATCAGTCTAGCCTCGGAAATTGCAGTGAAAGGTTAGTTAGTTTCATTATTCCAGTGTACTATTGTTAATTTTTCCAGTGTATTAATTTCACATTTACTATATGTATTTAAAAATAGCTTCTTAATTTTAAATGTAAATCTGTATAACTTAGAATTTAACCCTCTTTTTTCAGTCTTTTAAAGTTTGCCTTTATGAATAGGTTATAGAAATTTTCTTTGTCTGGTTTTTCATTCAATTATTGATTTTAATTTCACATTGTTATCATACAGCCTGAAGATGAGCGTATTTGCTCGAAACGTTGCACATTAAAGAAGACTTTTCATGGCATTTACATTTCTCCTTGTCATTGGATTTCTCCTAAATATATATATATATATATATATATATATATATATATATATATATATAACCTTGGTTTTGCTTCCTCTCAAATTGTTCATTCTGGCGAAGGTCAAGCTTGTCACTCCACCTTAGACCTACAGTTTAACGTGGAATCCAAACCACTCCTTAGCAGCCCAGCGTCTTAATCACTAGGCTACCCAGGGTACCCATTTATCTACCAACCAATTTTTTTATTGTGCGGAAGGCTGAAGGTCTGTTTTGCTGCGCGCCTCCTGCGTCACCGGGTCTCGATCCTGGGGCCGATGGATTCGCAGTCAGCGACGCTAACCACTACACCAGGCGCATAGTTAATATATATATATATATATATATATATATATATATATTACAATGGAAGTTCAATATTTCATTGCACGATTCTTATCGTGGATTAGTTGCGTAATTAATTTATCTTTGGTTGGTTCCTTTCCCACTCAAATAAAGAAAAAAAAGAAAAGATTGTAATGAAATCGCATTAAAGGCGTGATAAAATATAAAATATTGGAAGACATAATACAGTTAACAATAATTGATAAAAATTGACCAATGACGGCTAAATTATAGCTATGTTTTGTTGTGTAGAAACTTGCGTTTGCGTCTTTTCATATTATCTGTATGGTGGTTCTTATTTCATGAGCAGAATGCACTGAACCCCCTCTTTCCCCACCCCCCTGCGCATACGACACACGCACAACGAAAGCGTGAACTCTTGTATCTATGAACCCCACGCACAAAGAAAGCAGTGAACCAACCCTGTCGTACCACGCGCCACACAAAGAAAACGGTGACCCAACGTCACCCCCATTTTTTGCATATACATAGCAGTGAACTAACGCTCATTCCCATGTGCCACATAATGAAACCAGTGAACCTCCATTGAATTCCTGTCTGTATTCGCTACGCACAGTGAAAGCAGCGAACCCTCATACGTCGTGCATACACAAATTAACTGTGAACCTTGTGAATCATGCTTCATACACACAACTGAATTTTGTATCGCAAAAATACTATCCTGTACCAAGTTTTACAGTGATTAATTTTTAGTTTAATTCTGTATTTCACTTATACGAATTTGAGGCATTTTCGTAACCACTTTAAGACCGTAATGATAAGGCAGACCACTAAATAAGGCATATTTTCTTCAAATAAATATACATGAACACTATCTATTTGAAATGTCGTGTTTGTAATTCCATAAACTATCCAATTATGTGTTAGTTTTCCATCATTATTTTGACATTAACAAAAAAAAAAAATTTACCTTTCGTTAATATTGTTATAAACTAGGCGAATTTATTTCCCCTAATTTTCCTTAACGAATGTTTAATAAATTAATGCTAGAAGAATTGGCTAAAGGTCGTTGTTAACATTTGCAATGAATGGCGAATGTTGAAAACACTTAATAAGCTATAATTGCATACAATGTCCCAAGGATGATAAAGTTCTCTGTTATTATCTGCTGTTAGCTTAATATTCTCTTATGAGAAAAATATCACCTCCATGCGAAGATAGATAATATTTTGATTTATCTCCTATTTGAATCTATGAATGTACTAAGTATACTTCAACAGGCGAATAATGCATTATGGGTGACCGGTATCTTTATTATGTTAGATGACGTCATAGATTCTTTGATAAAAAATTATGAAAACCAAAATATTTTAATGAATTTTTAAAAATATAAAAATAACAAAGCACTTTCATGAAAAAAAGTCTTTGTTGCGCTTCTTTCCCCCCCCCCTCCCCAATTTTATTCTTTAAAATATATCAAACGTTTATTAGTCTCTCTCTCTCTCTCTCTCTCTCTCTCTCTCTCTCTCTCTCTCTCTCAGGAGACTTGCATTCGCCCTAGCAACAATGGGTGATCACCCACGAAACACTTTCATTCTCCATAAGGGACAAGTCTAGGAGGATAGATACAAGGTCCTCCCACTGATATTCCTCACCGGAAAGCTATTCTCGCTACTCTCGTGGTGGCACAACTACGTGAAGTACGAACGACTCAGCATATCACTTGCCGCATAAAAAGCTTTCACGGCGGGAGAACCAAGCTGAATTTCGGCGACATTCAAAGTTGGCAGACACGTACACAGGGCAGACATCCAATTACAGGAAACACGCTCACACACTTTCCGACCTTGTTAACGTGTCTAAGAATAGAGTAGACAAGTATTTTGTCGAAATACAAAATGTCCGAATGAACAAAAAACCAAAAATCAAAATGCCTGGCATGGATTTTTTTTATGCAGGAAGGAAGGGCCAAGGGAAAATGCCCTACAAAAGCGCCCACCCCAATAGAAGAAGAAGAAGAGAGGTAGGTGAGTTGCGTTTCTGCTGTCCTTGTTTTTTTCGGATCACTCGAAGATCAGGGCCCCCAGCCTTCGTTAGTTAGCCTTATAAGGCTAACTAACGAAAATATCGCGACCTAACCTAACAATCGTCAAGGGCGTACAGTTGACCTAACGATTGGTTAGGCTAAGTCGTGATATTTTCGTTAGTTAGCCTTATAAGGCTAACTAAAGAAGGCTGGGGGCCCTGATCTTCAGGTAATCCCTTTTTTCTCTTCTCTCTCGTGGGTGGCTGGGTGCACGTGACGGGTGAGGGCATGGTGTGGAAAATCTTTTTTCCCCAATATTCGTCAAACAGAGCTGTAGATATTTTGTATACAATCAAAACCACATGTTCGAGGTTTATGTGTCCACACTAAGTAGTTGGTATACGATCAGCACAAATATGCTGTTAGTTTATACAACGGTTCTATCAAGGTCACGATTTCTGGTGCCCAGCTTAATTTTAAAGCTAGTTTATCTATTCTCTTTCCTGTAAAATTTAATTTGGCTACTTTTCTAGGGCAAGGTATTTTTTTCAACCTTTTTCCATACCCGCTTCTGGCGCGGGGGGGATGAACGGAGGGCGGAGAAAGAGCCTTTTACTTTTCTAGCCAGTTTTCTGCTTCTGATAGAATATTTAAAAATGCACTAGTTTAGTGATGGGAACCTCCCCTTGTGGACCAAAAAGTCTTTGGGGGCTTTCTCTTGTTCTTGTAATTCATTGTATAACTCTCTCTCTCTCTCTCTCTCATATATATATATATATATGAGAGTTATACAATGAGTTACAAGGACAAGAGGAAGCCCCCAAAGACGTTTTGGTCCACAAGGGGAGGTTCCCGTCACTAAACTAATGCATTTTTAAATATTCTATCAGGAGCAGAAAACTGGATAGAAAAGTAACCTCGTTGCTGTTCCGTGTGCTGGTCTCTCTTCACACGAAGGTCAAGCTGGTGGCCCCCGCCTCTAGGTCTGGCTTGGTGGACGAGCGAGTTGCTTTCTTGCACTCTCCACCGTACATAACCAGGTACACCCGGCTCATCTGGTACCGTCCTGAGCCAGGCATCTAGTCTTCTCTTCAAGACTTCAACTTTGACCCCTGTAACGTTTCTGAGGTCCTTTGGAAGCTGGTTAAAAAGTCTTGGCCCCCCCCTGACAACTAAGCTATTTTCCTTCAGTGTTGAGGAGGTCCCTTGTCGGGCCTTTAATTTGGGAACACTACACATCCTGCCTTCCTATTTTCCAGCGTTGTTTGAATGGTAATTGGGTTAGTTTGATATTTAGTACCAGTTTTTTCGATCATTTTCCAGATTTAGTTTACGTAGTCTTTCCCAGTAGTTAAGCTCTTTGCAGCCATCAATCTTGGCTGTGAAATGTGTGTGCGTTTCTTCTAGTTTATTAGTTTCTTCCTTTTTATATGGGGACGTCAAAACTGAGCAGTATTCAAGTTTTGGTATAAACAGTGTTTTCAGCAGGGGGATCATTACTGTCCTGTCTCTTCTTTTGAACGTTCTTAGTACCTGTCCGCTACTCTTTTTGCTTTATTTATCGCTATCTGATTTTGTGTTTCGAATTTCGCATCATCGGTCATTATTACCCCCAAATCGATCGCTTTCGTGCTTCTCTGAATTTCCTGTCTATCTGGAGCATAATATGCAGTCTGTTTAAGTTCCTCTTTTCTACCATATCTCAAGAGCTGAAATTTCTCGGTGTTAAATGTCATATTGTTGTCTTCTGACCATTTGTATATTTACATTGCTGATTTTTCTGCTGATCTTTGTATCGGCTGCAAAGGATGTTACTATACTGTTGTTGTTTACTCCGCTGTCTATGTCTGTTAGCATGATAATGAACAGGAGTGGGGCCACTACTGTCCCTTGTGGTGCTGAGCTGCGTACTTCCGATTCTGATGATGATATACCTTGAATTTTGATGACCAGTAGACGTTCTCTAAGGAAGTTGTAGGTCCATTTTCCCACTTTGCCTGTTATTCCCATATATTTCATTTTATGTGCTACTATACCATGATCGCATTTGTCGAAAGCTTTAGCAAAATCTGTGTATATGACATCATAGTTGTTATTGCCTTAAAGTGCATCTAGGATTTGTTGTAGTACTCTATTAGTTGTGATAGGCATGATCGACCTGATCGGAATCCGTGCTGATTTTCGTTGAATCTTTCCAGTGTCTCCAAGAAATCGTAAATTTTCTCTCTAACTATTCTTTCAAATACTTTGGTGAGGTGGGACGTCAATGACACTGGTCTATATTTCTTTGCTTGAGATCTGTCCCCTCCTCTATATATCGGGACAATGTTTGCTCTTTTCAAGATGCTCGGTATTTCCCGAGTGTCTAGGGATCTTCTCCATATCTAGTATAAAGGTGTAACTATTTCTTTTTTACAGTTTTTAATCAATAATGCGTTCCAATTGTCCGCACCTGTGGTTTCACTTGTCCAATAGCTCTCGCTACATCTTCTTGGCTAAAATCAAAGTCTGTTGTATACACTCCTTGCAATTTCTATTCAAAGAATGCATCTATGTCAGGTATCTCTCTTCATACTGATTCATACTGGGGACTCAATGCTTCAGATATTTCTTTTGGATCGTCGGTTAGTTCGTTATTTCTCTTCCCAGTAGCGGTGCGCGTTTTCGTTTTCCTTTTCGCATAGCTGTAGAAGTATTTTAGATTTTCCTTTATTGTTTCTATCGCCTTTTCCTCTTCACTCTCTGTTTGGTCCTTAATCAGGGCTTGCATTTCCCTGTCGATACCCCCTTCCGTTTTTCTTGTATTACTTTCTTGGCATTATCTCCGCAGTTGGCTAGCTTCGCCTCCACTCTCTTTCTTTTGCGAAATATTCTTCTCTTTTGCCTCTCTAGCCAGCTCCTTTTTCCTTTTGGCTGTGATTTCGGAGCATATTTTTCTAAAATTCTCAGTTTTTTCTTCCAAGGTTGTTAGCATTTCTTCAGTTGTTTTATTCTCTAAAACTGTTCTCCACTCTATTTGGGCCATGTGCGATCTGATTGCTTCCGTATTTATAGTCTTGGAGTTTAATTTAAAGGCCCCAAATTTGCTTCTTTCCTCAATATGTGTATTGTCTTTTAACGTTGTCATATTTGTTGATATCTCGATTAAGTTGTGGTCTGAGATAATGGTTGGGGTTATTTTTATATCAGCAATCAAGTTCGTGTTATTCGTGAATACCAGATCCAGGCAGTTATTTTTTCTGGTATTTTCTGTTATCTCTTGTCAGCATAAACTCATTTGGGAGATCCATCAACATTTTTGCTTGCTCCTGGTCTTCTCTTGTGCCCCCCTTGTCCTGGTGTATATACTGTATATATTCCTATCCACCTTTTTGTATTTTATAAGGGGGAATTTAAATTGGAAGTATAAGGCTTTTTCTCCTCCCTCCGTTCACCCCTCGCCAGAGTATATACCTCGTTAATGTTCCGTTTGTTGGTCTCTCTTCACACGAAGGTCAAGTTCGTGGTCCCGCCTCTAGGTTTGGCTTGGTGGACGAGCGAGTTACTTTCTTGCGCTCTCCACCGCACATAGCCAGGTACATCCGGCTCATCTGGTACCGTCCTGAGCCAGGCATCTAATCTTCTTTTGAAGACTTCAACTTTGATCGCTGTAACGTTTCTGAGGTCTTTTGGAAGCTGGTTAAAAAGTCTTGACCCTCTGGCAACCAAGCTAGTTTCCTTCAGTGTTGAGGAGGTCCCTTGTCGGGCCTTTAATTTGGGAAACACTACACATTGCCTTTCTTATTTTCCAGCGTTGTTTGAATGGTAATTGGTTTTAGTTTTTGGTTTGGTACCCGTTTTTCGATCATTTTCCATATGTAGATTATGGTGTACCTCTCTCTCTTATTCTTTCCAGGGAGTACAGATTTAGTTTACATAGTGTTTCCCAGTAGCTGAGCTATTTGCAGCCATCAATCTTGGCTGTGAATGTGTCTGCGTTTCTTCTAGTTTATTAATTTCTTCCTTTTTTATATGGGAATGTCAAACTGAGCAGTATTCAAGTTTTGGTACGATCAGTGTTCTCAGCAGGGGAATCATTAATGTCTTGTCCCTCCTTTTGAACGTTCTTAGTACCTGTCCCGCGACTCTTTTTGCTTTGTTTATTGCTATCTGATTTTGTGTCTCGAATTTCGCATCATCGGTCATTATTACCCAAGTCGACCACGACCACTTTCGTGCTTCTCTGAATTCCTGTCTATCTTGAACATAATATGCAGTCTGTTTAATTTCCTCATTTCTACCATATCTCAAGAGCTGAAATTTCTCGGTGTTAAATGTCATATTGTTGTCTTCTGACCATTTGTGTATTGTTGGTGTCCCTCTGCAAGGCCTCCACTTCATTTGCATCGCTGATTTTGATTTTTCATTGGGATGAATTTCATACTTAAACATGTGAAATGAATGAATGATGCAAACCCACAGGGAAAGAGAGAGAATTATTCCAAGTCCTTTCGTGTATTCAGCAGTACACCTCGTCAGGGAATTCCATGACATCATTCCCGGACGAGGTGTACCGCTGAATACACGAAAAAGTTTGAATAATTTTTCTTTTTCCCTGTGGGTTTACATTATATATATATATTATAATATATATATATATATATATATTATATATATATATATATATATATATATATATTATATATATATATATATATATTGTGGACCTGTTTTAGCCGTTTAAGGTGATAATGATTAATTGTATGAACTGATTGATTAAGGCAATGACTGATTGATTACACTGGGCAACAAAAAAAAAAATGTTTTCGTGTCCCAAGAATGAAAATACCTTATTCTTATAGTATTTTCTGTGCTGAATCCAAATAAGTTTGTAAAATTTCTCTATCAGTCTGGTTTTTGTGTGACATGCAATTAATTTTAAAAACCATATAGTTACATACTTATTAAATATGATCGAAAAGACATACCTGTAGTTTAAAGAGTAGCTTGTTTTGATTTTCTGCTGTGCTTTGCCTCAGGCATGTCTCTCTTAAGAGTCCAGCAATAGTCAGCCAGCATACTGGGGCTCCATTTGCCTTGGTAACGGTTTTTCATGGCAGAAATATCCTGATGAAAACGCTCACCATGTTCGTCGCTTACCGCACCCAGGTTTTCCGGAAAAAAGGCCAAGTGAGAGTCCAAGAAATGAACCTTTAATGACATATTGCACCCCATTGCTTGGTAAGACTTAAGAAGATCTACTATTTCAGGATAGTTTTCGGCCTTGTGATTTCCCAAAAAATTGTGCAGACACTTTTGAAACTCTACCACGCAGCTTTCTCAACTTCATTCAACTCTCCTTCAAATCTCTCATCTCTTAACAATTCTCTGATCTGAGGGCCTACAAAAATGCCTTCTTAATCTTGGCATCACTGATCCGGGGAAACTTATTTCTCAAGTATGTGAATCCTGTTTGCGCTTTATCCATCGCTTTAACAAAGTTTTCATAAGTCCAAGCTTGATTGCAAAGGAGGAAGGTACACTTTCTCAGGGTCAACAAGTGAACTATTCACAACATTTTTCTTGCCTGGAACAAGTGAGGTGCGTTTTGGCCAATCCTTCTTAACGTAGTGGTTTTGCTTGTCCCTACTGTCCCACTCACATAAAAAACAACAGTACTTGGTTAACCTAGCTGCAACCCTAGCAAAAGTGCAATGACCTTCAGATCTCCACAGATATTCCACTTATTTTCTGATACTGAAACTTTTCTAAAAGCAACTTCATGTTGTCGTATGACTCTTCATGTTTGCAGGCATGTGCAATAGGTACAGAAGGAAATTTATTTCCGTGTGAAGAAGGACTGCTTTCAAGCTGACTTTTGAGGAGTCAATGAACAATCGCCACTCATCCACGTTATGTTCATGACCAAGAGCCCCATGATGAATTAACATCTTTACAAAACACGAGTCCATCTCATGGGAGAAACCATTCTTTGAATTCATCATGGCGGCTGCGGAAAAAAACAAACTTAGTGTCACGTTGCAGTAGATTCAACCCTTTAATCTTGAACCTGAAAGTTCAGCCTGCTTCTTAGATAATTTCAAATCACGAACTAGGTCATTTAGATCTCCTTGTGACAGTGAATGTGGTTCATTGGAGGAACAGGTAGCCTGAATGTTGGATCAGAATGTCTTCATCTTTTTCCTCGTGATATGCTACAGCTACGTTTGATTCCTCATCACTTAAACTTACATGTTCAGGAGGATTTGGTACTGGAAGTTGAGCACTGTGGGAACTGGTCTCATGCCGACGGTAGATTAGGTATTCATAAGGCTCTTCGTTTTGAAGTGATCCCCTTTGATTTACCAGCAGAAATAGCAGTCTGTTGTGTGATCTTGGGTTCCTCCAAATCATTGGAATAGCAAATAGCATGTGACGTGAACCGTTTAGCCATCTGTAAGTAGTCTTACACATGTCACACAACAAATGTGAGGGCCCAAACTCTTCTCCTGATCGCCTACTTTACATCCGAAATAAAGTTCATAGCATTTTTTTACTAATGGTGTAAAGTTACGTTTCTGGGATTTTAAAGTTAGATCACCACATACATAACAAAAGGAATTAGGATGATTCAGACAGTTCCGCGGCATTACAAAACATCTATATGAATACAACACTGGTGTAAAATTAACAAGAAGCAACAGACACTAGCTGTTAACACTGTGACATTTACAAGCAGACTGACTTGGAGCTGCTCTACACACAGAAACTAGGCTCATGTGAACAGGTACAAACATGTTTCAACCTGCACAGTCTGCTGCTCCGACAAATTTATCCTGCCAGCATTATCAGAACTTTCTCCCCAAGGAAAATTGTACTAATTTTACAGAAAAATTAATACAACATATATTAATATTAATATATTTTATTATAGTTATATTAATTAATATAATATATTATTATATATTATTTTTATAATGTTTTATATTATAATATTGTTATATCTTAATATATAAATATGTTATTTTTTATCCGGTGATCATGCTAATGAGGAAAAAATGAACATAGCGTCACAACTAGCCTGATAGAAAAAATCTGATTTCATATTTAGATTCAGCATGAAAAAGTACACTTAGAACACCCATCAAAACCCTTGTGACAAAATTGTTGTTGACCAGTGTTATTATGAAAGGCTATTTGAGTAGATCCACCATACTATTGGAAGTGACCGAAATGGCAGCGAGGGTCACCAGCTTCATTTTCAATCAAGCAAATTAATGTTAAGGTTATAAAAGACACCTTATGGGTTTGTAGTTATTATGAAAATAAAGCCGTTATTTATTCACTGTGATATAACAAAGAATTGACAGTAATAATCGTTAAGTTTACGTTATGCTTATGACATAGACTTAGCTAATAAGATGAAATGAAATAGCTTGATTGACACGTAATTAATATTGTACTCATTAATGGTATGTAAATTGCATGCGACATGGAACATTGAGGGGGCCTAATAAATGATATAAGGAAGCACGTGCGTTTGGTACATTGAATGGGAAACGTGACACTGATTAAGTAGGCTAAATGATTGCATGGATGCACTTAGAATAATTGCTGTGGCCTAATAATAATGAATGAAATGCTTGACAAATACGCAAGTATCATTTATATATAAGACCATATTTGGTGTTAAATGATTACGTCAAGAGAACATTTAGTTAACACATAAATATGAATTGAACATAATAACGGATGATACGCGGAATAACGGTATTGAAATGACACTTGTTTTGGATGACAGGCCTACTGCGTTCTTTCACGAGAGTTAATTGGAACGCTTAATTACACTTGGGGTATAGTCTATCGTTCGGCGGTAAGCTGATGTAGGCTTCACCAGAGTACTTAGAAAAGGATGCACTTATCTACCGGGACGATGGAACTCTGTTGAAGGAGGGTTGAAGAGGAACCTATTACCGTAGGCTCGAGTTGTCGTTGTCCGTTAAGCCTCTTGAGATGATGTATGTAGGCTTCGTTCGGAAGCCTGAGGTGATGTTATTCTCGAGGTGCAGGTGTCGGCCTGGATGCTGAATATATCTCGAGGAATGTAGAGAAACTTGAAGGCCGACCGGCAAAACCGCAGGCCAGGTGTGATTCCGGTTGGGCCTCGAAGGATTGCTTCTGCAGTGGTCTGTAGATCTTACGTGAAGACAAATTGTAGGCCCTGAAGAAAGTAGCGGCCGTGGCCCCCGGCCAGGGGGCCGGAAAGCGGTTGGTGGACGTCGATGGTGAGCGTACGGGTGAGTGAGTGAGTATAAGTGGAAGCTCCTTTTATACCGTAGGCTGTGACGTAGACTTCACGCCAATTCTTAAGACGCTTTGTCCACGCGTCTTTTAGTTGTTAACGGTTTTCGTTCGCTCCCATTGGGAAGAAACTAGACGCTCCATTGTTTGACTCTTGCCCACGTGTTTTTTCCAAGTTCTTTGATGATAGCGTGGAAGTAAAGGATCTGTTATTTGTTGGTCTATTTCTTGTCGATCCGCTAACTATAATATATATATATATAATATAATATATATATTATATAGAGAGAGAGAGAGAGAGAGAGAGAGAGAGAGAGAGAGAGTATATGTGTGTGTGTGGTGTGCATGTGCATATTATTATTATTATATAAATAAAACGTACAATAAAGTTCATCCATAAATAAATGTGTACACTTGAGACAACGCATATATGAAACACCGTTATGTACACACAACATATATATATATATATGTGTGTGTGTGGTGGTGTGTGTGCGTGCGTGTGTGTGCGCGAGTTTCAACAAGTCATCTAGCAAAGATTTAAAGTCGCTCATAAAGCATTACTCAGCGTCTGGTTTCATGAGAGCGTGTCAAAATGGCATCTCTTCACGCACGCAAAATTCAGTTCCTGGTAATTAAAACTCACGTTTCCATGGCAACGAAAACGGCGTAAAAGACAATCTACAATTCCATCGGATTGTAGCATCTTAAATTTTCGTTTATCTCTCGCGTGTACATGTTAAATATACATAAATTGCCGTAAGATACTCTTTTTTTAGATTTGTATAAATGATCCTCGTTTTCAAACCGTATATTTGGCGTCCGACTGTATATAGCTTGTAAGGACGCCACGCCAACAATGCCTTACCATAGAGTGATGTAACGCCACTATAAAAGATAATCCCGAGTCGAGTTCCATTATATTATAGCTGGAACGTAGAATAGAAGAAAGGTGAGTCGTGTTATGGCGACGATACGAATTTCTCTCTCTCCCATCTTCCCCTTCAATACATCCTCTGTCGCTCTTATCAACGCCTCAATTTTTACTTCTCAGACACGTTTTGTTTCTACATCGCTCCGCTTTTAAGTTTCAAGTGAATGCGACCGTGCTTATTTTCGTAATGAATACACATTATCAATATATTATATATATAATTAATATAGTATAAGTTTTATATATATATATATATACACCACACACTTTGGTTACCTTGGTTTTCCTTCCGCCCGAATTGTTAATTCTGACGAAGGTCAAGCTAGTCGCTCCATCTTAGACCTACAGTTTAACGTGGAATCCGAACCACTGGGCTACCCAGGGTACCCATTTATCTGCAACCAAATTTTTTTATTGTGTATAAGGGTGACAGCTGGGTTTTGCTGCGCGCCGCCTGCCGTCTCGATCCCGGGACCGATGGATTCGTAGTCAGTGACGCTAACCACTAAACAACCGAGGCGTCTTTCATCATCAATTATATATACCCCGCAAGGGGGTTCTAAGCTCGTGCTCTTTGTGCTCGTTTGTACGTGCTTGTTCCTGGAGGTTTCACGTGCGCCCTCCTGGCCCTAGCACCCAAGGATGATGGGGCTCGACCCTGCAGTCCTTGTCATCCTTGGTCTTTTTCCACTTCGACTGTCCCCTCCACCCTTCTTTTCCTCTGTCTTCTTCTCACTTTTCTTTGTTTTTCCGCCGAGATATGCCCTTTTAAATAGAGGCGAATCGGTTCTTCCCGAATAATAAAATATATATATATATATATATATATAATTAATAAATAGAATATATATTTAGGTTCAGGAAAACTGCATCATTTAAACCTTTAAACCAACGTACGGTGTCTGCAGCACGAAGCAATATAACTAAATGTATTGTGAAAGGGTCAGGCGCCGGATATGTATACAAAGAAGGTTAATCTGAAAATATAAATGAACGAACATTTTGTGTTAACAAATAAAACGAATAAAAAATCAGAGAGAGAAAATGCCTATTTCATATCAAACTTCTTGCATACATTAACCTCTTAACGCCTAAAGTTTTTGTAAGGTTAAGTTACGAATGAGTGTATGGGAAACGGTACAAATCGACTCAGTGGTCCGAAGAAGTTAAGGATGAATTGAGGCAACAGTTTAGTCCTTCAATAGAGAGGTTAAATTAATAAATAATTGGTTTACATTTGGACGTCATCGGAATGAAATCAAACTTTTCGCAACAAGAATATTGCCTTCGAAGTTGTTCGTTTCGCAAAAGGAACTTTCGTTCCATCTTTGAAATCGAATCGGTCTTCTTCTTTTTGTTTTAATTTGAAGTGTATAAGACGTGAGAGTATATATATATATATATATAAGCAAGAACCACAGGGAAAAGGAAAAGGAAACACGAAGTCCGAGCGCTTTCGTGATATATTCACATCTTCAGAGAGAAATAGGACTATATAATATATATATATATATATATATATATATATATATATAATAAAATATGACGTCGTCCAAAACTTGAACTTCGAAAAGCTAATTTATGCTTTATTATTTTGGCTGTGTTTCAAATGTATTCCAGGATATCGCATTTTCGGCACATTTTTTGTTTTCTTCTTCTTTTCCATAAAAATATTTAAAAGTATGAGTAGATTGTCATGAAAATAACTTTGGAATTATTTAACAATCTGTCATTTTTAAAGAATTATATTTTCAGCAATAATTTCTGTAAAAAATGAGTGGATTGCTATATACATTTCAAGGAACACTTTCTTCAAGGTAATATTTTATACAAAATTGTATGTTTGTCGGGAGAATATATATATATATATATACACTGTGTGCTTCAAAAAATGTTACCGCTTATATGGCGCTAATATCATTGCTTACCACTTATAGTTTGTGTATTTTTTTTGTTTATGTAAGTATATTTGCTTGTCTTTTTTTTTGGAGGGGGGGGGGTTATCAGGATTGTGTGAGTGATTAATGAGTGAATCCCATTCAATGGCTACAAGGTTTACATTAGAGCAAAGCAGATTTCTGCCTTGCTCAAATGTAAACCCTGTAGCTATTTCTACTCATTAATCACTCCCACAATCCCTGATAAAAAAAACCGACATTATTATTAAAAAACAAGCAAATAAACACAAATACTGACAAAAAAAAAAACTATAGGTAGTTAGCAATGATATATTAGTGCCAGATAAGTGGTAACATTTTTTGAAGTACCCTGTATAATATATATATATATATATATAATATCCCCTTTCATCTTTCTCATTTTAGAGTGGATATTTATTTATCTAAAAATTTCCCAATTTTTCCCTCTGCCAAGTCTAGCGTCCGTAAATCCCTCACCATAATGATAACGCTTTGTGGCGTACCGTATTATTAAATGAACTAAAAATAACACCATAAAATTACGCTATAATAACACCCCCGATTACCCCACCATCTTTCTCGGCAACAAATGTGATATTAAACCAATGACGAATGGCTTAAAAGCAAATTTTAATATGCTGACAAAAATATGATTAGAGTGTGTGTGTGTGTGTGTGTGTGTGTGTGTGTGTGTGTGTATCTTATTCGTCTGCATTTATAATAATATAATAATAGCCTTTAGCGACAACCTTCCATTAAGTCGAAGCCGAATAATGATTAGTGGATGATCCAGTGGTTATTCTCATTTGTATGTCCTGTTATCGAGTTCAAACGTTCTGTTCGTGGCTAAAGCTTATGATGACTATATATATATATATATATATGTATATATGTGTGTGTGTGTGTGTGTGTGTGTGTGTGTGTGTGTGTGTGTGTGTGTATAAAACCATAAACCCTCATCCCCCAATATAATGAGCTGCGGAGACTTTAACTTCCCATTTATAAAATACAAAAAATGGATAGGACTAATATATTATATACACACTAGGACAAGGGGGCCACAAGAGAGGACCAGGAGCAAGCAAAAATGTTGATGGCTCTCACAAATGAGTTTATGCTGACACAGGAGATGGAAAATACCAGAAAAAATAGCTCCCTAGATCTGGTATTCATGAATAACACGAACTTGATTGCAGATATAAAAATAACCCCAACCATTATCTCAGACCACAACTTAATCGAACTATCAACAAATATGACGACAACATTAAAAGACAATACACATATTGAGGAAAGAAGCAAATTTGGGGCCTTTAACTTAAGCTCCAAGATTATAAATTGGGAAGCAATCAGATCGCACATGGCCCAAATAGAGTGGAGAACAGTTTTAGAGAATAAAACAACTGAAGAAATGCTAACAACCTTGGAAGAAAAAACGCTGAGAATTTTAGAAAAATATGCTCCGAAATCACATCCAAAAGGAAAGAGGAACTGGCTAGAGAAGCAAAAGAGAAGAATATTCCGCAAAAGAAAGAGAGTGGAGGCGAAGTTAGCCAACTGCGGAGATAATGCCAGGAAAGTAATACAAGAAAAACTGGAGGATATCGATAGGGAAATACAAACCCTGATAAAGGACCATACAGAGAGGGAAGAGGAAAAGGCGGTGGAAGCAATAAAGGAAAATCCAAAATACTTCTGTAGCTATGCGAAAAAGAAAACAAAAACGCGGGCCGCTATTGGGCCCTTAAGGAAGAGAAATAATGAACTAACCGACGATCTAAAAGAAATATCTGAAACATTGAGAGCCCAGTATGAATCAATTTTTAGTACCCCAAAAAGTGACAAAGCGATACCTGACATAGATGCATTCTTTGAAGAGAAATTGCAAGGAGTGTGTATAACAGACTTTGATTTTACCCCAGAAGATGTAACGAGAGCTATAAGACAAATGAAACCACATTCAGCTGCAGGTCCGAACAACTGCAATGCATTATTGATTAAAAACTGTAAAAATGAAATAGCTACACCTTTATACTGGATATGGAGAAGATCCCTAGACACTGGGGAAATACTGAGCATCTTGAAGAGAGCAATGTCCCTATATATAAAGGAGGAGACAGATCTCAAGCAAAGAGCTATATACCAGTGTCATTGACGTCCCACCTCACCAAAGTATTTGAAAGAGTAGTTAGAGAAAAAATTTGATTTCCTGGAGACACGGGAAAGATTCAACGAAAATCAGCACGGATTCCGATGAGGTAGATCATGCCTATCACAACTAATAGAACACTACAACAATATCCTAGATGCACTTGAAGGCAATGACAACTACGATGTCATATACACAGATTTTGCTAAAGCTTTCGACAAATATGACCATGGTATAATAGCACATAAAATTAAATATATGGGAATAACAGGCAAAGTCGGAAAATGGATCGACAATTTCCTCAGAGAACGTCTACAGGTCGTCAAAATTCAAGGTATATCATCATCAGAATCGGAAGTACGCAGCTCAGTACCACAAGGTAAAGTACTGGCCCCACTCTTGTTCATTATCATGCTAACAGACATAGACAGCGGAGTAACCAGCAACAGTATAGTAACATCCTTTGCAGACGATACAAAGATCAGCAGAAAAATGAGCGATGTAAATGAAGTGGTCTTGCAGAGGGACACGAACAAAATATACAAATGGTCAGAAGACAACAACGACATTTAACACCGAGAAATTTCAGCTCTTGAGATATGGTAGAAAAGAGGAACTTAGACTGCATATTCTGCTCAAGATAGACAGGAAATTCAGAGAAGCACGAAAGCGATCGATTTGGGGGCAATAATGACCGATGATGCGAAATTCGAAACACAAAATCAGATAGCGATAAATAAAGCAAAAAGAGTCGCGGGACAGGTACTAAGAACGTTCAAAGGAAGGGACAGGACAGTAATGTTTCCCCTGCTAAAAACACTGATTATACCAAAAATTGAATACTGCTCAGTTTTGACGTCCCCATATAAAAAGGAAGAAACTAATAAACTAGAAGAAACACAGACACATTTCACAGCAAAGATTGATGGCTGCAAAGAGCTCAACTACTGGGAAAGACTACGTAAACTAAATCTGTACTCTCTGGAATGATGAATAGAGAGGTACACCATAATCTACAAATGGAAAATGATAAAAAAACTGGTACCAAATCTCAAACTAAACCCAATTACCATTCAAACAACACTGGAAAATAGGAAAGGCAAAATGTGTAGTGTTCCCAAATTAAAGGCCAGACAAGGGACCTCCTCAACACTGAAGGAAAATAGCTTGGTTGTCAGGGGGGGCCAAGACTTTTTAACTAGCTTCCAAAGGATCTCAGAAACGTTACAGGGGTCAAAGTTGAAGTCTTGAAAAGAAGACTAGATGCCTGGCTCAGGTCGGTACCAGATAAGACGGGTGCACCTGGCTATGTATGGTGGAGAGCGCAAGAAAGCAACTCGCTCCTCCATCAAGCCAGACCTAGAGGCAGGGCCACCAGCTTGACCTTCGTGTGAAGAGAGAGCAACACACGGAACAGCAACGAGGCTACGAGGTATACCTTGGTTTTGTTTCCAGCCGAATTGTACATTCTGATGAAAATCAGACTTGGTATCCCACCTTAGACCTGCAGTTTAACGTGGAATCCGAACCACGACCCACCACACAAATTACAAATTACAAAATTCCTCGCCCAGACTCGATTTCACGACCTCCTGATCAGCAGCCCAGCGTGTTATAGGCTACCCAGGTACCCATTTATCAACCACCCAATTTTTTTTGTATGGAAGGATGAACAGTTAGGTGAGCTGAGCGCCTCCTGCCCTTGCCTGGAATTAAATCCGGGGCCGGTGGATTCGTATTCAACGTGTGTGTGTATTAGGGTGGATCGATTTTACATTTTTTTCGATTTCCATATTCTAATAGAGACAAAAACTTGCGCATGCATGAGAAAATAGCCTCTGCAAAATCTTAGCTTAATAGGTAATCATCTTCTGCCCCCGGCAGAGCGATGAAAATCATATTTTAGTAGTCAAAAACGTATTTTAAACCCTAGCCTAGAGTCATAAAATTTTGCGTGTGTGTTATTTCATGCCTAAGCAACGATATAAATGCTATGGGAAATATATAAATGCATTATTTAAGACAAGAGCCGATCTGAAAATATGTATAATATACATATTTTCAGATCGGCTCTTTGTCTTAAATAATGCATTTATATATTTCCCATAGCATTTATATCGTTGCTTAGGCATGAAATAACACACACGCAAAATTTTATGACTCTAGGCTAGGGTTTAAAATACGTTTTTGACTACTAAAATATGATTTTCATCGCTCTGCCGGGGGCAGAAGATGATTACCTATTAAGCTAAGATTTTGCAGAGGCTATTTTCTCATGCATGCGCAAGATTTTGTCTCTATTAGAATATGGAAATCGAAAAAAATGTAAAATCGATCCACCCTAGTGTGTATATGACCCTAAAATGGTCAGGGATTTCATGTAAGGTTAAGTCGTGATATTTTCGTTAGTTTTAATGAAATTAGCACGACTTACCCTAACCAATCGTTCAAGGGCGTACAGTTGACCTAACCGGGGCATTCAATTAACCTAACCGAACATTCAATAATTTTCTCATAGGTTTAACGAAAATATCACAACTTAGCGTTACATAAAATCCCTGAACATTTTAGGGATTTCATGAAGTCCATAGTTACACAGATTTCCTGTAACGTATAACGTTGCTTTTAATATATATATATATATATATATATATATATATATATATATATATATATATATATATATATATATATATATATATATATATAATATATATATATATACATACACAGTATAACAATAAGAATCGCTAATAAAAAAAAAGACTAAAACCCCATTCCATCCCCATTCCCACCTCATCCCCTTTCTGGCCAAAAGAGGCGGGGGTAAGGGAAGAGAAGTAGGACGTGGCTTCGTTGAAAAAGAAATTTAATCTTTTCCGCAGTTGGGAAACCGCCATTAATTAAACCTGTTTCAATGATCGCACAAATGGCGACCGAGAAAACACTTCAATCAAAAAGCGATCAATAAAAATAGATCGAATGGCAATCGATTTCTATTGAATGAGTGAGTGAGTGAAGCTAACAAAGACCCTAAGATCCACTGTCGGCTAGCCCAAGAAGGAAGTAGAAAAGTTAGAAATAGCAATAAAAAAAAAAAAGTATACTGAAAACTTATACCATGTTCACACTTATAATAGACGGGTAAAACTTTCACCCAGGAATAGTATTAATAGTAGTAAAGTATTGAACAGTCAAAGCTCTGTCCCTCCTCCACCAGCCACTGTTGACAGAAAACAGTGATGAAAAAAGATTTATAGGAAAGTAGGAAAAAGTATAATGAATAAGAGATCTTCAGAGTTCATTCACACCATGCTTACACTTATCTCGTGTACTCAAGTACGCATTAGAAGACAGCGGAAAATAAAGGATAGCATAAATACTAAACTATTTAATCTAATCTGCACCATGTAGTTTTTAAGGAATTTTTTGTCAGTTAGTTTTAGTTAGTTTGGATCACTTTAACATATTGCTTCCCAGGAACCTCTCTTTAACATATTGCTTCCCAGTGTTGTATATCACTTTAACATATTGCTTTCCAAAAAATAGACATTAACACAACCAATTACAGTTACATTACAGTAGTTTATAATATTTAGAGATTAACTAGTCGAGAAAATGTAAATTTATGGACAACTTAACTTATTATGCTTTGCCATTTTTTGTGAATGTAAAATATTTGGATCACCTGAAGATCAGGGCCCCCAGCCTTCTTTAGTTAGCCTTATAAGGCTAACTAACGAAAATATCACGACCTAACCTAACCAATCGTTAGGTTAACTGTACGCCCTTGACGATTGGTTAGGTTAGGTCGTGATATTTTCGTTAGTTAGCTTAGATTACCAACCTCTTTCTAACCAACCAACCTTTCTCGTTTTAACATACTGCTTCCCAGTGTTAATGACTTTAACATATTGCTTCCCAGGAGGGATCACTTTAACATATTGCTTCCCGAATCCTTTGGGAAGCAATATGTTAAAGTGATCCGTTACTTTTAGTTAGTGTTAGTTAGTTCTGGTTTTTTTTTTTCATACACGCCTAAAGGGCTAGGATAATCTTCATCATCTTTAGTACACACGTTGAAGGAGAACCACGGAAGGTTTTAGCAACACATCCGCCCCTTCCAGTCTCCCCCTTTGGGGAGACTGGGAGGGGAGGGTGATGATAACAGCTGTCATTATAATAATCTCAATTTATTTGATTTGTAGCTGCCTGTGGAAGTGTAAGTGAACCTTTACTTAAAGAGTGAATTACAATCAAGAACCGTTTTGTGGACATTATTTTGACTTGAAACAAAGGTTACAATCGTTGGTCAGGGCAGTGTTTCACTGTACTTGATGCGGTATTTTGAAGCAGCCTGTCAGTAGCTAGAAGATTCTTTTACAGGACCTGCTCTGGTGCTTATTTTTCGTGTTTCCGGGTTGAAAAAGAGGCGGTGTTCGCTTTTTACGTTTTGGACTGACACAGCCTATTCGATTGTATTGGTCACAAAATACGCTTGGTTTAGTCTTTCGCTCCTTCGCTTAGTCTTTCGCTCCTTCGCTTAGTTGGTGCAGCCCGGTTATTCGAATTTGATATTCATTGCTTATAACGCATAAGTATAAATAAATTTCTGTAGATTAGTGTAATATTTACACTGGTTCTGGTTGTTTGTGCTCGTGCGTTAAGCTGTTACCAGTATAGAGTATAGTGGATATTACAGTTCTGGAGAGTTACTACAAATTCTGAAGTTAAGTTAGGTTAGATTTGTACTTTTATTTATTCCACTACATTTGATTCGTGTTAAACTGTTTCTTTCTATCGTCAGATTTTACTATATCGTAAATTCGTTACAACCAATTACACCTATGGTAAAAAAAACCAT
>JAJOZX010008449.1:125000-157500 GCA_023014485.1 Bathynomus jamesi
AGTAATTAATGTTGATGAAATTTTCAGTCAACGAAATTTATCTAGTTTTCTGTGTGGGCTTGTGAATATTGATCAATATCCAAATGTCAATAGGACTAAACTCTTCCATAATTTTATCATGATGCTTTTCTGCTACGGAAACTACTTCAGATAATTCTCATTATATTTCTGAATGTTGTAATTTTCATGTTGTATTCTTTGAATCCTGTATCCGATGACATTGTTACATCAAGATGCCTGACTTGTGGGTTTGGTGTTATCCGTTTGTCTTGTAATATTTTGTATCTTTTATTCTTTAACTCATCTTCATTATAAACTGGAGTTTTCCTCATTAAACTTCGTATTGGAATTGAATAATGCTTCATTGTAGCTTTGTAAGTTTTCTATGTCGCTTCAATTTCATATTTACTTCCATAACTTTTTGTCATCCACAAAACACGATACCATACTGTCATTAATATCTGCATTAATGTCTGCAATCATTATTGTGAATAGCAAGGGAGCTAATACCTTGTGAGACAAAGCTAACGACTTTGAGATTTTAGATTTAATTTCATTTACTGCCACTCGTCGTGTTCTGAGTCAGAAATTTACGAGTAGATGACCATCGTCCCAATTTTTCAGTCATTCCTATATTCTGAGTTTTTTGGAGTATAATTCCATGATCACATTTATCGAAGACTTTAGTAAAATCAATGTACGTATATTACATCAATATTTTGACCTTGACACAATGTTTTCAGTATTTTCTCTTGGTGGTCTAACAACTGCGATAGGCATGATCTTCCAGCCCTGAAACTAGGTTCGTTCGAATTCAATAAATTCTTTTCTTGTAGGTAGTAAGCAATTTTGTCTAATTACACGTTCAAAGCACTTTATCAGGTGGCCGATAGTTCTTAGATATTGTTGTGTTACCTCCGCTGAATAAGTGGTCAATATTTGCTTTCTTTAATGGGAGTAGGTATAGTGGCTTGGCTATACTCTTTGCGTTTCTTTCGAAACGTGACACTCCATGTGTCTGGCCCTGGTGCTGGATTTTCTCGTGTTTGTGAGAGAGCTTAAATTATGTCTTCTTCCAAGAATTCAAAATCTATTAATAGATTCTTGTCCGTACTCGTTCTTGACTGATTTCTATCTATGTAAAAAAAAAACATCCGGAATTTCTATATATATATATATATATATATAATATATATATATATATATATAATACCTTTTGATAATGGTAATATTTTGGATAATATTGTCGTTAGTGAAGGGGAAGTAATACGCTATATTGATAAAATGAAAACGCGTAAATCACCGGGTCCGGATTCCATATATCCCATACAACTAAAAGAATTAAAAGATAGCATTGTTGTGCCGCTAACAAAGATTTTTAATGCGTCTATTTCTGAGGGGTGCGTACCAGATAATTTCAAGTTAGCAAACGTAACACCTATCTTTAAGAAAGGCGATAAAGGTGCGGCGGGAAATTATAGGCCAATCAGTTTAACGTCTGTTGTAGGTAAGCTTTTGGAATCAATAATTAGGGATCGTATAGTCGAACACTTAGAATACCATAAACTTGTTAGAAATACGCAGCACGGATTTAGGCGAAACAAATCTTACTTAACTAATCTTTTAGAATTTTTCCAAAGCGTGGTTGACGTTTACGATAGACATCGGGCGGTTGATGTAGTGTATTTAGATTTTCAAAAAGCGTTTGACACCGTGCCGCACAAAAGACTCATTGAAAAAACTAAGGCTCATGGAATCAGGGGTGTAGTAATAAATTGGCTAGAAGAGGGTTGCGAGGCAGGAAACAGAGGGTGGTCGTTGATGGAGCGGAGTCGTGCTGGGCTAATGTAGCGAGTGGCGTTCCTCAGGGTTCTGTATTGGGCCCCTTGCTTTTTCTTATATATATTAACGATTTAGATGTCGGCCTAGTCAGTACAGTTTCAAAGTTTGCGGATGACACGAAGCTGGGTGGTAGGGCGATTAATGATGAAGATAGAGGTAAAATTCAGGAAGATCTGAATAAAATCGTTGATTGGTCAGTCACATGGCAAATGAGATTTAACGTTGATAAGTGCAAAATTTTGCATATAGGTTCGCGTAACGGTAAATTTGCGTATAGTATGTCAGGGAAAGATTTAACAAGCGTAGAGCAGGAAAAAGATTTAGGAGTTATAGTCACTGGTGATTTAAAAGTAGCGAAACAAAGTACAGCAGCGGTCAATAAGGCGAACAAAGTGTTAGGTTTTATAGCTCGAAATTTTGAGTACAAATCGCGCGATATTATAGTTCCACTTTATAAATCATTAGTTAGACCCCATTTGGAGTACGCGGTCCAATTTTGGAATCCGTATATGCGCAAAGATATAGACAAAATCGAAAGAGTTCAAAGACGAGCAACTAAGATGATTCCGTCGCTTAGGTCAAAGTCGTACGAGGATAGGCTTAAGGAGTTAAAATTGACAACACTCGAGACCAGGAGGTTAAGGGGTGATCTAATCCAGGTTTTCAAAATTATGAATGGGTTCGATAACGTAGATAGAGGTAGCTTTTTCGAAATATCTCAATATAATAGGACTAGAAATAACGGGTGTAAGTTGACAAGTAGAAGGTTCGAGACAGCAGTTGCGAAAAACTTTTTTACGCATAGAATAGTAAATAGCTGGAATAGTTTGCCGGTAGAAGTAATTAGTAGCACGTCTATAAACATGTTTAAAAATCGATTAGACGCATATGTTGATAGAAAGGGTATAGTTTAAGGTAGTAAAATTAAGGCTTTGTGGGGATAGATCCCACATCTCAGCACAAGTGTTGTGGGATATAGGGAGGCAGCATCTTGGGTTAGGGGATACTCTCTGTCCTTACACACCCTATTTAAAGAGATTCCTCTGCCGAGCGGTGCCCCCCATAGTACTGTGAGGTATTGAAAAACTCATGATCTTCACTTGCCCCACAAACACCTTTAAATGGGAGACCCATAATGGGTGCACACACATTTCTACATTACTGTACAGTCTTTACAGCCACACCTACACTTTTCCTCATAAGTGTAATGTATATGGTTGTAAATTTTGACTTGGTCCGCAATCGATATGGACCGTGACTTGATGGATACCGTAATGAAATTGACTGGATTCTTTGGATCTGATATATTTGCATGTCCGTTATAAATAGATATAGATTTTACATATTTGTGGATAGTAGTCTATTATGACTTGATCCTCTGGATCCAGAGATTCTATCTTAGTTTTAAATCGATAATTAATTAGTTTTAAATTTATAAATATTAAGTTTCGTAAAAATTGGTTGTTGCCAATTTACCGGCAGTTTTTACATAAATTTCTTATGTTCTTGTGGTTCGGAACCCACGTAAAATTGTAGGTCCCCTCCGCCACCACGGAGGACATACACAGTACACGATTACGAACAGAGTTAGGTAGACCAGCCATGAGTGGATCCTAGGGTCTTTGTTGGTCTGAAACATTATAACATTATATATATATATATATATATTATATATATATATATTATATATATATATATATATATATATATATAAATTCCTCCAATATTTTGTTTGTGGTCATTGAAGTTACATTAGCTCTTACGTGTTTTTTTTGTTTTTTTTTTTCAAATTTTTAAGGACTTACGTTTACGTAGGGAAGGGGTCCATTAAAAGTTTTGAGTGCGATTTTTTATTGTATATAATTATTTTTTTATTTTTTTTCGAATTTTACTCGCGTTAAGATTTAATTAAAAACTACTACATGCTACCTCAGGATTTTATACACCAAGTTTTTATTTTATTTTAGGTTTGGTTAGGTTGTTAACCTAACGTAACCTAAATTGAACCCCAAAAACGTCTACAACATAAAAGTAGCTATTTTTCGTGTAGAAGGAAAGTGATACAAAAGATAGCGCAGAATAGGAGCGAACGTAACTTTTATATATATATAAAACGGAAAATTCCTTTTCCTCGCCTCTTTCACGTGGCTGTAAAACTCCAAACACGTGAGCAAGAACAAACACAAAGGAACTCTTGTTTTATTTCGTTTCCCGAAAATGCCCGCGAAATCTAAGCGTCACCGAGCCTAGAAAAGTGCTAGTCTACTTCAGGTCAACCTCATTCGCTCTCACTTGCCCACTGCTCAGATTTCACTCAGCACTCACTCTTGATCTCCAATCTTCGTCATGTAACTCCACCCGCTCTCCGGCTTTCGTCGGAGAGCGGCCCGCCGTTCTTCAAAACTCCATTCAATCAATCATACACGAAGTTAATCATCTCCATTGAGGCCCACTACTATTCATCTCCCTGAAATCAACATCACTTCTGCAAGCTGCAACTGGCGCCATCCGTCCACTTTCACCTCGCTCAACATTAATTCAATTCGACCTGCGAAGCTTCATTTCCTTTCATCATGAGCTCATCACGCAGTCTGGCTTGTAGGCCCTTCCGTCTTCAGAGTTATCTTCTCATCAAAATCGCAGGTCTGTAAACCTCACGTAGGCTACCAACTCATTGGTCTACTGAGTTCTTTCATCGTTCCAAACAGTTTTGGATAGACTACAAACTCAGTATACTCCCAGCCTAACCGAATAGGTTATCTTCAAAGTGTCCTCAGTACCGTTCAAGCTACTCCCGCAGTTAGGTCTATTCAGTTAATGTACCAATACCGTACTTTCATAACCTCGGTTATTATTCGCTTAATTGCTTATTATTGTGTTCAGTACCGTATATCTCATTACCTAAATTATGGTTTCTTGTCATTATTGTATTACTTAACTCTTATCCTGCCTAAAAATTATTCTTACTACTAATAATCATTCATTGTAATGTTGCACAAATTCAGTAAAAACCAATTGTTAACCACTATGAACAAATAATTCATTTATTTTTCTAATAATTAAATGAAAAAACAGTCATTTCTATCTCCTTATTAAATATCATTTGTTGGCTGAAAGGTCAAACTGGTGACCCAATATCACTTTAATTTTATTTTACATATTATAGTGAGCCTATTGAGCCATATAGTGCGCCTACCGTTGGTCCACTATATACTCTATATATGAGAGAGAACTTGCTTGCGTTATGTTGAGATAAACCCAAACAACATATCTATATAATAAAGGGCAGGGGCGGACTGAGCGGTGGGTCGGGCAATCGGGCATGGACCGAGAGCCTGGGCTATTAGGGGGCCCGGCGGCCCTGCTCGCAGTCATCATAAAACGGTGAGTGTGTTCTCAATTGGGTCAAGTGTCTAATCGAACTGTAATATGAAAAAAATCGGATTTCAAGGGACCCAGGACCTCATTATGCCCGATGGCCCAGGATGCTATCAGTCCGTCCCTGGTAAAGGGTTAAAAATTAATGAATTTGAAGTTAAAAATATTCATTGTGAAAACTAACTAGTGGAAATCTGATGAGGGAATTTATTGCACACAAGTTCAGAATACAAGGTTTGGAATATAACTAACGGAATGGCTATTATGGTAATGTCTCAACTGTGGTTGGTTGGTTGGTTAGGTTTGGCTTTAAATAATGGTAAAGAAAGGAAATTGGTGTTTAAGAGTAGGTCGAAGTTCTTTAATAATTAATTAATTAATAATTCCAAAATATGAATGGATTCAATTGTACATAAAATTTTAGTTATCAACCGAAAAATTAGATTTGCCACGAAACACACACACACACACACACGATATATGTAATCAGAAAACCGTCATTTTACTTCACAAAAGACGTGTTTATGACTTGTGGTAATAATTAATTTATCACATTAGAATACATAAAAGCGATGCTGATCTTCCTTTCAGGCCATGACATTTCCTCGAAAGACATTCTGTCGACAACTTTTGATGAGACTAGATTAAGTTATTGTTTGTTCGGTTGAGTTATAGGCTGTTGGGGTAAGTTGCAGATGGTTTGAATAAGTTCATTAGGTTGCGGATGGTTAGGATAAGTTCATTAGGTTAATGTTGGATTAAGTTAAATGAGATTAGGGTCAAGTACTTAATGTTGGTGACATTTTCAGTCAATGAAATATGTATAAATTTGCCAATTTCGTTTTCAGGGCGCTTCACTTCTAATTGCGATGGTGAAATTTCTTACATTGAGTTTTTCCTGCATGCCTGTTATATGCCCAATGCCCGTTTCGTCTTACAGTTTAATGGTATTTCGTTACCGCATCGCATTCATCAAATTTTTTAGTATAAAAGCAAATGAGTAATCAGTATAGAGTTAAATTATCCGTAAAAGATTGTGTACACTATTTTGTGAATAGGAAAGCAAGTCTGCCTGTCTGTATATATTGGTATTTTGTTTTATCCCTGATGATGGAATCAGTGTGTTCCGAAACATTGGTACAATAAAAGAATGAAGAATGTTTGTTACACCTCTGGTGCTCCTTTTCATTATTAAACTGCGTTTTTCCCGCAGTCAATCGGTCGTATTTATTTATTTATTTATTTTACATAAAATTAGTTGGTTTTATACAGTATTTTGTTTGAAAAGTTGTAAAGTAAAAAAATTATGAAAATTTTAGCTTTTTTCTTTAACTTTAAATGTTCTTATTTTATATACGAGTGTTTTTGAAGATTTGCATTCAATAACAAGTGACTAATTTTATCTCTTCTACGCAGTCGTTACATTCAATTTACATTCAAATTTCTCAAACTGCCCAAAGTTCCCGACGTGTTGCTACATGTTTCTATCATGAATTGCCATGTACAGTGCTGATTTATTGAAATTTAAGTCACTGAAATGGAGGTTCAGCTTAAATTTTGAATCAAATTATGGTTTATTCTTTCTTGTTGAATAATTATAAAGAATAAACACAAAGGAGAGGAGAAAATATGCATTATAGCTCGACTTTAAAAAAATAAACTTTCACTAATATCCTCTTGAAAGCTATAAACTTAATTCAAAAGTGTTCTTGAACATGAAAAAGAATAAGAGAATCTAATAACAAATGAAATTTGCTTTTGTAAAAACAAAAGGCATTTGTAGAAAATAAATTTTTGTCTCGATAAATTTTAATTTCCTCGGGTCTTTGTTTGTTTGTCTCTAATTCTGTATGTATATATATATATATTATACTTATCCATAACAAATGAAAGAAAAGCCATATATGTTTTTTTATGCAGGAAGGAGGGGCCAAGGGCGAACGCCCGCAAAAACCGTTCCCCACAGAAAGAAAAGAGCCAAAATACAAATACTTTTTTTTTTTTTTTTTTAAGATTGTTTAATATGTAAGATGCATGTGTGTGTGTGTAGTGAGAAAAAGAGGGAGAATGTGTTTGAGAGCATGTTGGACTCCTCACGGGGTAGATGAGACACGGAAAAAGATCAGATGGTGATATATGGTGTAGTGATTAGCATCACTGACTACGAATCCATCGGCCACGAGATCGGACCCGGTGACGGCAGGCGGCGCGCAGCATAACCCAGCATAACCCAGTTGTTCATCCTTCCACACTAAAAAATTGGTTGATAGATAAATGGGTACCCTGGGTAGCCTAGTGTTAAGACGCTGGGCTGCTGGTCGTGAGAGCGAGTCCGGGCGAGGATTTTGTAATTTCTGACCGCCCATGGTGGGGTCGTGGTTCGGATCCCACTTTAAACTGTAGGTTTAACCTCTTTTGGACGACTGGGTCAAATTTGTACCGTTTCCAATACACGCATTCATAACTTAACCCTACAAAAACCTTGGTCGTTAAGAGGTTAAGGTGGGAGTGACAAGCTTAACCTTCGTCGGAATGAACAATTCGGGCTGAAGCAAAACCAAGGGTTTATATATATATATATATATATATATATATATATATATATATATATATATATATATATGTTAAACACAGACCGTGCATGGAACAAGGAACTCTTCTGGGAAAATTAAATCCACTATAGTCCGGATAAGTAATGGTAAATGACAAATACCATAGTGGATACTATAGTGGATTTAATTTTCCCAGAAGAGTTCCTTGTTCCATGCACGGTCTGTGTTTAACATATAATGTTCCCAGGGAACCATTCTGAGTTTGTGTATATATATATATATATATATATATATTATGCGGTCTACCCCTCTGCAGTATTCCGCATCAATTGTGGGATTTGGTGGTTCTTTAAATTATTCAGGTAGGTATGTTGGAGGTTCCTCATTTCTTTGGGCAAAACATTAAAAAGTTTAGGACTTTGTATTCCGAGATATTTTCCATCCTTGTTTTTATGGCTCCTAACCTCATCGCAGTTGGAACAGTATAAAATCTGTCTCTTCTCTCATCCCAGTGCGTTTGTTTCGTTTCCCTTATATATAGTATTTCTTCTAGAGTCTTCTAGTGAGGTATTGTATCAATTCCAAATTTACTTTCTTTAAATCTTCATTTACACTTTCCCAATCTACTTTCTTTGAATTTATGTTTAAGCCTTCAAATATTCCTTCTGACTCTCAGGGATGCGATTTTGGACCTCCTAATCGATATGCAATTAAAGTTCGCAAACGGTTATGATAAGAGAAATTTGTGTGCGTTACCTTTTTATTATTATCTCATTGTTATTTATTAAAATTAAATCGAAAACGTTGTCTTCTTCTACTGCCTGAGTTCTATAATCTTTTGTAATGCTACCATGGAACTTCTCGACATATATAACGTTGTCATTTTTCTTCCATGGTATGAATGGAAAATTAAAATCTCCACAAATTTAAATATTTGGTGCTAGAGTTTCAAGTAATTTTAACATGTTTTCTATTTCGTTTGTAGCGAATTGGAATTTACTTTTTGTGGTGGTTGGTGGTCTGTAGACGTTCATAATGGTTAGGTTCGGTTCTTTTACTTCTAAAATAATAATTTCGATTGTGCTGTTTGATTTGCTTACCTTCACATCACATATGCATGCGTTTTTCCCATGATGCAACATCCTCCTCCTCGTCTAGCTACTCTATCTGCTCTGTATATGATGTAGTTCAATATTGCTATTTCAGTACCCGCTATGCAGTTTTTACAGCCTTTATCGCATTTAGGCTATGTACTGTAAGTGTGTTTCCGTTAGGCACATGATATCTATGCTGGTTTCCGAGCTAAATTTTGCAAGTATTTTAATTTGCAGTCTGCATGGTCAGTACACAGGTCTTGTATATTTGTGTATAGTAAATTTATAGGGTTTCTAATCTTCGTGCTCGGTTTTCCTAGATAATGGTCATTTCCAGGTCGATGTTGTCGGTTCCTGTTTGGTATTATTAGTTGGGCCGCTGCATTTGGGAGTACTGGGTCTGTGGCCCTTGATACTATTGTGGATGTTATATTAACGGTGGGTGGTGTTGAATAGGAGGGTGATGTATGTAATGCTGGGGGTGCACATATCTGTGAATTTCTGTTTTTTCTCATTAGAACATGCCGCCCATATAAAAAAGAAGACATTAGACAACTAGAAGGGATTCAGAGAAGCTTCACAGTCAAGATCAATGGGTGCAAAGAACTAAACTACTGGGAAAGGTTACGCGAATTAAACCTATATTCACTGGAAAGGCGGTGAGAGACACACACACACCATTATTTATACTTGGGAAATAATGGAGAAACTAGTCCTTAATCTTATTCTGAACCCTGTAACTCCCCAAACAACAGTGGAAAGTAGAAAAGGAAGACTGTGTCGTGTTCCTAAATTAACCCTTTAAGCCCTGAATTTTTTGTAGGGTTAAGTTATGAATGCGTGTATTTGAAACGTTAGCAATTGGCATCTTCAGTCCTTAAAGGGTTAAACTTTTTAAAGGTTAGACAGGGAACATCCTTAACTCTGAAAGAAAATAGTTTTATGAGAGAACCAAAACTGTTTAATCAGCTGCCCAAAGACCTAAGGAACACGAGTGGTGTTGCAATGGACATCTTCAAAAGAAGATTAGACGCCTGGCTCAGAACAATCCCCGATGAGCCGGGCGTACCTGGCTATGTGAGGTGGAGAGTACAAGAAACCAACTCACTACTTCACCAGGCCAACTCGAGAGGAGGGGCGACAAGCTTGACCTTCGTGAAATGAGGAATCATCGCACGCAACATTTGAAAGGTTGAAAGGAAAGGAAAGAAGGTGCAGTTGTGCTTTTATCATTCTCATTTCCCATTATTATTATTACTTCTATTTAGGATGCGAGTTGGTCTTTCTCGTTCTCTTCTTTGAGTACCCTTAACCTTTTCGCTACTGCATGTACGGAAGGAACGTATGTCCCACAGACGGCGTTTGTATTTCATACCCATTCAAATACGGGCGTAAAAACTAAGATCATATGTATGTAGTTAGTCTGTGGCGATCATTCGTACGTCGTACGTAGTTGGGGTCTTAAGGGGTTAATGTGTAAATATGGGCACTCCATATTTAGGAAATTTTTCTCTCTAATTGACTGTTTGTACATAGAAGAGTGGAAATAGTAGCAGTTTGTTCCATACCTGCAACTTCCATTCCTCATGTAGAAACATTTTTAGGGTGATTATACATGCAGTTTGGCCATATTTGCACGAACCTGTTTTGTAATACTGTATTTGTGTATGGTCCTTCGTTTAGATTCCTTAAGAGTCTTAGGAATTTACTTTCTTTCCTCTGTTCTGCCACTACTACTTCCCTACTCAGTGGTTTTTTAATCTTCTGCAGCTCCCTGTAGTGTGCTTCCCTAGGTCTTCTGAATCCCATTTTCGTTTGTGTCGGCTTTTTCTGACGTTTCCTGGTTTTCTGTCGGTGAACCTGTTGCAAATGATTCTTTAATTTCAACATTCTTCATTCCCGTTTGTACTACTTTCCTATTGTGTACTTAACACACACAAAGCCATAAAAGCCTATGATTTTGTTGTTTTTTCTAATCATTATTTTCCTCTCCTTTTTAGCTTAGTTTATGCATTCGTAATGTATAAATGTATTGCGCAGAAGCATTTTAACCCCTTGCTCTGGTCTACTCCATTTTTTGCACTGGTAGAGACGGTAGGCGGCGCATGCCATTAAACATAATCTAATTCTATTCACCTTTCTGGTTTTGTAGCAACTCGCACACTTGCCATTTTTTTTCTTGCTTTCGTCTATTTCCTTTCTGCTTCTCGAATTTCGTCTGCGAAATCTCAACCTTGTCGTTAATGTTCCTCCTCCTCTTTTATTATAGGCCTCTTGGAGAAATCTCCGAAAGATGTTATTTCATTCGAACTGTTTTCAATTTATGTCCAGGTATCAGTTGGAAAACTGTTCACCTGCTTCAAAGAAACGAAGTTTTCATGATCGGCCGCGTAGTAGACGGCCAAAATGTTCAACCGATGCAGCAACATCACTAATGGTACTCAATCACCTCGAAAACAGCACACGTAAGTCCTTAAGAAAGTTATCCTAGGAAACGGGTGTCTCCAGAAGATCCATTCAACGAATTCTTACAACAAATCGTTTCCTCCCCTACAAAGTCCACTCGTTCAGGAACTGCACGGTGACGACACAGACCGTCGTGTAGAGTTCTGCCAGTGGTTTCTACAACATCGACAGCTTCAACGAAGGATCGTGTTCAGCGACGAAGCGATATTTCACCTCAGCGATCGTGTTATTAGGCATAATGCACGCTATTGGGCCAATGAGAACCCCCACTGGATGGAGGAAGGACATGTGCAATTCGATCCACGAATTATTGTGTGGGCTGCGCTCTGGTGGGATCGAGTAATTGGTTCGCACTTTTTCGACGACAATGTAACAGGTGAAACACCTGCATATGCTGCAAACATTTCTAATACCCATACTGGACGACATTCCATTGGCAGAATGGGCAGAGATGTGGTTTCAGCAGGATGGTGCACTACCACATTTCGCAACCATCGTTCGGAGCTCTTTAGATGAAACATTCCCAAGCAAGTGGATCGGACGGCGAGGGCTCGTCGAATAGCCACCTAGGTCTCCACACCTCACGCCTCTTGACTTTTTATTGTGGGGCCATCTCAAGTTGGTAGTCAATGCTGATCGACCCAGAACCATACGTTCTCTAAAAGATAAAATCACATCTGAGTGTGCCAAAATCGGTACCAATGCGTTAAGGAATGTTCAAACATTATGCATTCAACGCGTCAGAAAGTGTCTCCAAGTGGAAGGCCACCAATTCGAACACTTATTATAATTTAATAAAATGTGCCTATGGTTCCTGACTTTTGCGCCACCCTGTATTATACTATATATATATATATATATACTTTTGGTGAGTTCAACGACGGTTCAGGATCGACCTGGGGTCGACCCCTCTGCACCATCCCGCCTCATTTTCGGGATTTGGTGAAGGAGGGAATTGCTGTGTGATCTCCTCCTGCCCTCGTAGCCAGTCACGCATGGCTGGTCAGGGACTTTGCACAGGAATCTGTCCAGCTGGTTCTTGAAGTTATTCAGGTCGGTGTGCTGGAGATTCCTCACTTCATTTCGTAGGACATTGAAAAGTTTTGGGCCTCGTATTCTGAGGGTATTTTCCATCCTCGTTTTCATACCCCCTTGTCCCACCGCAGATGAGACCGTACAAAATCTGCCTCTTCTCTCATTCTGTTTGTTTCTATTTCATTTCTAAGGTTAGGGACAGAGCCCTCAAGTATTTTCCATATGTATATTATTGTGTACCGCTCGCGCCTTCTTTCGAGAGAGTAGAGTTCCAGGGATTGTAGTCGAGACCAGTAGTCTTCACCTTCCGTTTCCTCTATCTTAGACGTAAAAGTCCTTTGTATAGCTTCAATGTTCGCAATGTCTCGTTTTCTGTATGGGCTTGTGAGCACTGAGCAATATTCAATTATTGGTAGGACTAGACTCTTCCATAATTTGAGCATGTTTGCTTTTCTGCTGCGGAAGCTCCTCCAGGTGATTCCCATTATTTTCCTAGCCGTTGTGATTTTGATTTTATAGTGCTCTCTGAATTCTGCATCTGACGACATTATTACTCCAAGATCCCTGACTTGTGGATTTGGTGTTCTCTTTGGCTTGCATAGTTTTGTACCTTCTTTCTGTAGCTCCTTGTTATTACCATATCTTAGAAGTTGGAATTTTTCTTCGTTGAATTTCATATTGTTGTCTTCTGCCCACTGGAATAATGTTTCAATGTCATTTTGTAATTTTCTTATGTTATCTTCGTTCAATATTTCCTTACATATCTTTGTGTCATCTGCGAAGCATGATACAATACTGTCCTTAATATCTGCATCAATATCTGCAATCATTATTATGAACAGCAAGGGAACTAATACTGTCTCTTGTGGGACAGAGCTCACGACTTCCGAGACTTCCGATTTAACTCCGTTTATTACCACTCTCTGTGTTCTTTGCTTCAAGAAATTAAATATCCACCTTCCTAGCTTTCCAGTAATTCCTGTATTCTTAAGTTTGAGTACTATAATTCCATGGTAGGTAGTTTTGCCTCCAATTATGCGTTCAAAACACTTTATAAGGTGTGAGGTGAGAGCCCTGGCCGATAATTTTTGGGCGTTGCTCTGTTACCACCTTTAAATTTTCCTTTTCCCAAACGTGTAGAAGTATTTTGGGTTATTTTTTTATGTTTCTGCTACCTTGTTTTCCTCCTCGTTTGTCTTTTGTATGAATGTTTGCTTTAGGTCCATTTCTATTTCGCCAAGTTTCCTTTCTAGTTTGAGTCTCTTTACATCAGTTCTGCATCTGTGGAGATGTTTTACGGTTTGTCTTCGTTGCCTGAATAGTGTCCTGATTTTCCTCTCGAGCTTGCTACGTTTTCTTTCCTGTCTCTCTGGAATATGTTTCAGTATTATAGGTTTGGTTTCAGTCTCTATTATACATAGCATTTCTTGTGGAGTCTTCTCTGAAGTAGCAATTCCCAATTTACCTCTTTTCAATCTTTATTTACGTTTTCCCTATTTACTTTCTTTGAATTTATGTTTAAGCCTTCAAATATTACATCTGCCTCTCTAGGATGCGTATATATATATATATATATATATATATATGCTTTTAATTCTTGATTAAAATTATTTTTGCTTTTGGTTGCAGTTAGCCTAACCCTTTGTCGCGCAGTGACTTTACTGATCTCGGAAAGATCTTTGTGCAGTCCATTACTGCACAGAGGTCTTTCCGAAGCTGAATAAAATCGTCTGGCTTTAGCCAGAACAAAATCAGTAACGCCACACTGCCCGACAAAGGGCTAATCTAGATTTAGATCTATATTTCGAAACCTAAAAATCATTGATCAACGGCAAGAAACGTATGCATGCTGTGTTGATCTTTCAAAACGCATATAGAAAATGATCATGATCAATTGATCATGATAGTGATGATAATGCTATTATTATTATTATTAATAATAAACTTCCGGTTTCATCTCCCCCGTGGGCTCCCAGTAGCTCAGTGGTTATGGTGTCAGATTGGGCGGTGAAGCTCCAGCTTCGCTCCCAGCGGTTGGGTTGAACCTGCCCACTCGTCTGTCAATGCTCGGGCTCAGGTAACCCCTGGGATACATTCACCTCGACAGTGTGGGAAATGAGTGCGCCCGAATTAGAACTTGCCCGCCTATACCCCATCCTTCTGAACATTCATTTTTCTCTCGTATTTCGTTCTTTTGCAGTTTTACTGTGCGTCCACTGGCAATAACTGCTTCTTTTACAAACAACCAACCAACCACATCTAAACCGTCACTTGAATTATCTGTATTTATGTATGTACAACATCAGTGTCAAGTTCTTTTTCGACCAACCTCTCCATCATATGCTGCCCTTTCTGCGAAAATCAAGTGTGCGTGTGTGTGTATATATATATATATAACAACACACACACACCCACAACTGCTCAACAAAACTTGGTCCCTTCATAATTACGATATGAGACGCCATAAGTTTTCCAAAAATGCTTAAAATATAATTTGCCCAATTGAGTTTTTTATATTATCGAAACTTTTCCAGAACTCATTTTTAGTCTAAGAATTTTATTTATTATTTTTTTTTTTTTTTTAACCTTTCCGTGATGGAAAAAATTTAAAAGTTTAAAAGTTGAGAAAAGTTTAAATGGTGAATAATTTTTTTTGCTTATATATATATATATATGAAAATGAAAAGGTTTATTGGCAGACTACAAGTCCATATGACAAATATTATTAATACAGTGACAGTTCATATACTAAGGATCGAAATATATACAGTTGATTAGAAATAATACTGTAATGTCCAAGTTAAGTGGAGCTACAGACACGTTTTCGTATCAAGAATTCCATAGCTTAGACTTTAGAGTTTAGAGGATAAACGGCACGACTCGTGAATAGTTTGGATAATCGGGTTGGTTGATTTTTTAATTCTTTGCATTAGACTGTATTGAGCACGTCTTGTTACTTCCGAGAAGCTCGGAACATTGCGAGTAGCAAACATTTGCGAAGCTGAGCATCTAAGGGGTAATTTATGTAAGAGTCTAAAAGACCTGTTGTACGGCAAATTTAGGGTTCTGCCAGAACTTTTTTTTATAATTCACCCACAGTTGCTGTCCGTATATATTACTGCAGAAAGTACGAAAGAGTGTGTCTTTAGCTTCACTTGTACAAAACCGAAAGTTCCTTATAGTCATATTCGTTTTAGCGCAAAGGCTTCGAGATTGTTTTCTTATATCTGAGTCATCACTCAAGGAGCTAGTAATAGTTTGACCCAAATGCTTAAACTCTTGTACTTCCTCAATTACTTCACCTTTCATTTTAAACCTAATATCAGCTGGCTGATTACAGCTTTTAGGATGAAATTGCTTAACCTTAATTTTTGTAACATTAAAAAGAATATCATGTTTCTGCGAATACACTTCGCAGACGTTTAGTAGCCGATCCAGACCTTTAACAGAGGGACTTATTAACATCATATCATCGGCATAAACTAAGTTATTTATCCTTGTGTTATCTATACAACATCCCACTGTTGCCTCATTAAGTGAAGCAATTAATCTGTCAATGTATACATTAAACAGCATAGGGGAGAGCAAGGAGTCTTGTCTCACCCCGCAAGAGGAGCCAAAACATTCGGATAGTACATTGCCCCACCTAACGGTAAAAGATTGGTGGGAATACCAAAATTTCAATAACTTTAATATGTACATGGGAATCTTCCTGTCTTCTAGTTTCTTAAATAAAATATTGTGGTTCACTCTATCATATTCCTTACTTATATCTAGGAAACAGCTATAAATAGTTGAATTACTGTCAATGTATTTAGATATTGTTTCTTTAAGTACATAGATACACAGGTCAGTTGAGTGGGACCTTTTAAAACCAAACTGATTAGATGTCCATAGGTAATCATTTAATCGGAGTAACAAGAGTTTTTCTAGTAGTTTCGAGAAGCAGGAAGCGACAGCAATAGGCCTGCAATTATTACTGGACAGAATGTCTCCATACATATTTTTGACCAGGGGCAAGATATATACCCTCATGAACTCTGCTGGGATATAGCTATGGGCAAGCATGGCTGATAAGAGCAATGATATATGCAGACATACTACGTCATTGGCATATTTTAAGTGCTCATTCGATAGGTCATCTACCCCTGACGCAGAACCAGTCTTTAACTCTTTAATTAACCTCTTTACTTCAGGAACTGATATCAAATTATTTTCCCTTGTCCCTCTCGCAGGCGTTTCGCTGCAATCTATCTTAAGATTATCCCTACTCACACTGTTAAGAATGTTAGAGTAGTGGTTTTTCCACAGTTTTGCAATTTCATCCTCCCCCGACACCCCATCGATTGTCGGAGGGAGGACACTTTTAACACCCGTTTGATTCGTAACAAATTTCCAAAAAAATTTATTATCGTTATTTATGAGAGCTTCACAGGCTTTTGATGCTCGAATAGACTCTTCTTCCTGTTTACATCGCCTTAAGGCCGCCTTATTCCGACCCTACTTCTACACATATTCATGTATACTGGTCCTAATCTGCGTCTACCGTGAAAGCACCACAAATCGTAGGCGTCTTTCGAGTCCCTCTTCAGGGGGGGGGTGCAATAAAATCATTCCATCCAGGAATAATCTTAGTATGATAGTTGTAAGATTTAATCACGGGGCTTCCTGCTTCTTTTAACAGGGATACTATCTTTTATAATACCTATCTATGAGTTTATAGTGAGAATCATTTGAGCAAGGATTATTACAGGCAAGATGCAAAATTTCTAAATTATTAAAGAGGTGACCTGTTCTGTCTTTGTATTCTATTCTCTGTTGCATATTAACGTTAGACCAATCGACGCGATTATTCTTACCTATTGAGTTCTTGTTATGTCATGTTACGCATAAATTGGTAAAATTAATTAATAATTCTAATGGTCTATGATCAGAAAGAAGGAAATCATGCAGAATATGAACTCTGATCATTGTCTTACTAGTAATAATCTAAACTAAAGGATCGAATTTTTAATCCACCTGGTGGTACCACTCATATCACTAACGTATGTAAAATTACCACTGGTTACCCCTAATACATCTACATCACTTATACTTAATTTGGCCGACTCGTACATGTTACCTAATTCTACAAAGAATTCCGAGTTCACATGCGCGTTAAAGTTCCCCATTATTATACAGTGAGAATATTTGGGGTTATCTGATAATGACTTAATTTTGTACAGCAAATCAATGTATTCATCTAGATTACTACTGCTGTTGTTGTATGGTAAATAGCAGCTTACAATTAATATGCAATCATTGTTCACTTGTAATTCAATGTCTAACAACCTTATATTATCACTTGTTAAAAATTTTATATGTTTTGACAAAGTTTTCCTTATTAAGAAAGCAACACCACCAAAAGGCCTACCGTATATTAATTCATCTGACAAGTCTACTGCTGATGACGCATAGTACATAAAGTCATCATGGATAGTAGAGAGGAATTTTAGCTCTTACTTAGGTAACCAGTGCTCTTGCAGGAGTATCAAGTCTGCACTGTCACAGATTTTATGAACATCTACAATTGAATTCCTCACTGACCTTACATTCTATGAGACTATTTTCAACAAGTTATCCGCCATGACTGATAGAAAATTTATTATTAATATGATTATTATTATACACTACAAATTTCAGGCATTACCGTTAGGGCGCCTATTATTATTATTATTATTATTATTAATTATTATTATTATTTCGTCTGTTATCAAATCTCCTGGAAAAGTGAATAAACCCAGAGATACCGTCTGGCCACTGATTCATATTGTACGGGTTGAAATGTGAATTTACACCTTTAACTATTACTTTAAATGAGTTATAATACGGAGCTTTTGTGTTTAGTTTATTAACTAACAATATACTATGTTCGCCGCTGACTTCTTCCATCATGTGTTGAATATCGATTTCGTCGTTCAAGAGCTGAATTCGCGACACAAAGAGGGTGAGATTCCTCACCGGTGGCCTTGCCGGGAAGACCTGTTAAGGAACCCTCCGTGAAGAGCGCCTGTTAACTGTGACCCACCCGTCCTGTTCCCTCAATCTCCCTGAGGCAGGGTTCGCCTGCCTGGGGGATGGGTGGCACGACCTTGGGGGGTTAGGAGTCCCCTACTCTGTGGCTTGGTGAGGGTCTGTTAGCGGTGTTTATATCCTGACGGGCGCGCGTGCCCCTCCTTCTTCGGTGGGGGGAGTGGGGGGGGACTGCACGCCGAGCGAGGCGTTTGAGTAATCGAACGCCTCTCTCCTGCAGTGGAAGGTAAGGAAGAGGGCAGTGATGCCTCGTCTCTTGGCATCGGACAGTCCCTGTTCCTCATTGTGAAATCGCGAGCAGGGATCCTTTCCTGAACGTGAGGGAGGTTTACTGCTTCCCCTGCATGCTGCGTTCCCACCCCACATTCAGGGCGGAGTTGGGGAAGGGGACTTCGTTTCTCTCGCTGTCCGACGCGCTTCTTGGGGTTCTGACTTGCTGAACAACTTCCGCAAAACTGGGCTTTGGGAGGAGCGTCTCTTTCAACGCATCTAACTCTGACCGGAATTGTTCTAGCGAAATCGCATTTTTCTGATTTGACACCACGTTTTGGTGTTTCAGTTCAACTAACGACTTTTACACCTCATTGTACTGTTTGAGGAGCACCGAAACGTCTACATCATCCATAGAGATTACCGGTATTCTATGGAAATTTGTAACGTAGAAGGTAATGTTGTTCTCATTATCCCGGAGGGTCGACACTTTATTTATAATGTCTTTTAGGATATTCTCGTTTCTAGAATTACCTCTCCGCAATAGCGGACTGGCCATCTGGAGCACCGGGAGAATTCCCGGTGGGCCGGTCGATCTGTGGGCCAATGAGGGTAACATGAAAAATATAGACAAAAAAAAGAAAAGTAAATGATCTCCCATCTCCCCATTCCTCCGTCTGCGCAGCCGTCGCAGCCCATTGATGTAAACAAATAAGAAGTTGGCAAAAAGAATGATCCGAATAGTATTTATACATGTTATATTCCTGCGTAATACTAGGATAATTTTAACCTGCATCTAGGATAATTTTTTTTCTAGACCTGGCAACCCTATGGACAGTGGACTGGTGGTATTGCTCGGTCGGCTATGCCTAGATGTTAATTCAGATATTGCTGTTGACAAGCTATGTTTATCAACTAATGTATCTTTTACAGTTTTACTTCAATACGTATATTGTTTAGCTAATCACTGATATAAAACTTAAAAGTGTCCAAATAGGGTTGTGTTTTGAGAAATAAACAACTGAAATATAGCAATGAATAGGGAAAGTTTCAAAAATGCCAAGTCAACCCAGTCAAAAACGCATAGGTGGCGTCGAAAAATTAAGAGATAAGGAAACAAAATCTCTTGAAGCTGATGCAGCCAAATGTCGAAAATTAGCTGACTTGTTTGGTAGTAGTAGTAGTGTTGCCGGCCATACCCATGCCGAGCTAGGTAGCACAAGTAAAGTCAGTGCAGGTGCTGCTGCTGCTGCTCCTGCAGAATCCCATGCAGGTGAAATTGTGGAAGAGAACAGCATAGCTGAGTGCGAGCCTAGCGCAAGGAAAATTTTTGCATCTGAACCGGTAAGCATGGTTTTATATACCGATTTCTATTCATTGGAGTTTTCCTATCTCTTCATTATAATCCACTATACTTGATCCGTATAATATTCCTGGTAATGCTAATGGCTTCCAAACTGTTTATTTTTGCTGTTATATTTGTTATTGCTACTTTGCTAGTTATATTTGCTAATATAACTAGCAGAGTAAGGTATATTTGCTAGTAAGTTAATAACTTACTAGCAAATAAAAGCTCAATACAAACTCCAAAATACATCTTTCTAGTAGTATTTGACATGCTTTGTTCAAATCTGACTAGGGATGCACCAGATTTACTATTTTACTATCCACAGCTAGATTTGGATTTTCATGATAACTGCTTAAATCCAAGCTGGATAGTGTTATTTGGAATATTTTTATTATGTATCTCAGTTAAAAAATAATGCTTATACATCTTCAACATTTGATTTTTTAGTGGGTCAATCTATTTGATAGTGTGATAAATTGGAGCTATATGGATTTTTTTCTTTGAATCTGGAGCATTTGATGATTTGAGAAAGTAAGAGTGCATAGCATGTTTTTAAACAATTTCAAACCAATTGTTTTTAAACAATTTCAAACCAATTGTTTTTAAACAATTTCAAACCAATTGTTTTTAAACAATTTCAAACCAATTGTTTTTAAACAATTTCGAGGCCAATTGTTTTTAAACAATTTCGAGGCCAATCGTTTGCAAACAATTTCGAGGCGAATCGTTTGCAAACAATTTCGAGGCCAATCGTTTGCAAACAATTTCGAGGCCAATCGTTTGCAAACAATTTCGAGGCCAATCGTTTGCAAACAATTTCGAGGCCAATCGTTTGCAAACAATTTCGATGCCAATCGTTTGCAAACAATTTCGATGCCAATCGTTTGCAAACAATTTCGAGGCCAATCGTTTGCAAGCAATTTCGAGGCCAATCGTTTGCAAGCAATTTCGAGGCCAATCGTTTGCAAACAATTTCGAGGCCAATCGTTTGCAAACAATTTCGAGGCCAATCGTTTGCAAACAATTTCGAGGCCAATCGTTTGCAAACAATTTCGAGGCCAATCGTTTGCAAACAATTTCGAGGCCAATCGTTTGCAAACAATTTCGAGGCCAATCGTTTGCAAACAATTTCGAGGCCAATCGTTTGCAAACAATTTCGAGGCCAATCGTTTGCAAACAATTTCGAGGCCAATCGTTTGCAAACAATTTCGAGGCCAATCGTTTGCAAACAATTTCGAGGCCAATCGTTTGCAAACAATTTCGAGGCCAATCGTTTGCAAACAATTTCGAGGCCAGTTCACCTGCGGCAGAAGAAAGAGTCACGGAAAACAAGGATGCCAGCCCAACCTTTGACTATTTTAAGCGACCCAAATCAGATGACCACCAATTGTTTTTGTTTCCACCCACAGCAGAAGTCAAGAAACCCTGTGGTGCAGAGTTTTCTTTTGCAAAGATAACACCAATAGGAAGGGGCTTACGTACAATGAAGGAAATCACACTTTACATTGTTCAGCTTGTATGGCATTTGGTAAGCCTGCTGACAGCAGTATTTTCATCACTGGAATGAAAGATTGGACGCATATCATCCATCAACGTGTAATGGAGCAAGAAAAGAGTAGCACGCACAGAAATTCAGCTGAAGCACACTTTCTAAAGGCCTCTAAAGCAGACATAGAAGGTTTGTTGAGTGGCAATCAGATTTAACCCCATAGAGAGAAGGTCCACAAGAGACGCCAGGTGATGGAGCGTATAGTAGATGTAGTTAAAGTCATTGGTAAGAGAGGGCTTAGCTACAGGGGGATGCAGTCGGAGGCAGCTTATACATTAGATGACGCCAGTGTCGATCATGGTAACTTTTTGGAACTTATCATTCTACTTGGAAAACATGGTCTGCTTGAGAGAACATCTAACTGATTGCATAGAGAAAAGCAAGAAACTGCATCAGTCTGGGGCAAGAGACAGAGGTTCTCTCATCACTTTTCTCTCTAAAAATACAATCAATACTGTTATAAACATAATTCGGGACATTATCCAAGCGTCCATCTCTAGTGAAGTTGAGAAAGCTGGAATGTTCTCAGTCCAGATCGACACAACCCAGAACATAACCTCTCGTGATCAGTGCAGTCATTATCAGATATGTTACAAATATCATACATGGGAGACTCGTTGTGAACTGTGAGGCCGCATCCACTGGAGAGTACTTGGTTCAGTTGCTGATGGAAGTTATTCAGAAACTCAAACTGGACATCAGCAAATGTATCGGCAATGCTATAGATGGAGCCTCTAACATGCAGAGCCAGTACAAAGGTTTATCTGCCCTACTCTCCACAAACTCTCCCAACCAAATACACATATGGTGTTATGCACACGTTCTGAACTCAATGTTGGCTGACACATCAGGAGTGGTTATAGCAAGTGCCTCACTGTTCTCTTTACTGAATGACATCACAGTGTTCATCCGAGAGTCCTACCAGAGGATGAATGTATGGAAAGGGAGAGCCACAACACCCGCCACCAACGCGTCTCTCCAATCGGAGAAACCCGCTGGTGGGCAAAGGATGCTGCGCTGAAGAAGGGCTTTGGATTCTTATGTAACCTAGACAATGCTCTGTACACTGACGTACTGCTTACACTAGCTGTAATACAAGGCCAGGCAAATATTAAGACCATCGTACGTGTCAAGGCAAGAGAATTCATTGGAGCACTACTCAAATACGAAACCATACTGACCGCTCAAATATTTCTTCGCATATTTGAGCACACGGTTCCGCTCTCCAAATACTTGCAGACGAGTGGCATGGACATTCTCTTTGCCCACAGAATGGTTGTTGTTGGAACACAAGATAGTCTCAAAGGGATGGCAAGAGATTTCGACGCCATCAAACAAGCTGCAGACACATTTGTTCAGTGGGCGAATGACAAACTGCAGGAGCAGGAAGAGGAGACAGAGCTGGAAGTGGAGGCCACCCTGCCACAGAAAAGGCCAAGAAAAAAGAAAATCATGCCTGGTGACATGGCTCATGATGAGACGTTGACAGATGCAGAGAGGGCCTACGAAGTTGAAGTCCACAATCAAATAATGGACACAGTCACTGAGAGCCTCCATCGCCGTTTCCTCACCCATGGCACTCTTTATGCCGACTTAGCCCTTCTGGACCCAAGAAACTTCCGACATGTAAGGGCCGGTGCCAGTGGTTTACCCCAGTCAGCTCTTCAAGAGCTCAGCAAATGCTTGCTGAAGTTTGACAGACAGCAGGGCAACAGTTGAAAACTTGAAGTGTGAGCTGAAGAGTCTGGCTGCACAGTGGGAGAGGCTGAAAACATCAGCACTGGAAGAATACACCATCAGAATAGTCAGTGAGACACCTGAGGACGGACCTGAGGCTGATGGGAAGGAAGACGAAGTGGAGATGAGGAATAAAAGGTGTTCCTCTTGTAAAGACTGTGCAGTATGTTGTTACCAGATAATCCGGAGGTACAACTTGTTAACAGATACTTACCACATCATAGGCCTTGGGTACAAGTTTCTGCTCACCCTGTCAATCACCCAGGTGGCCTGTGAGAGAAGTTTCTCAACCCTGAAGTACATCAAAAGTCATCTCGGGAGCACTCTCTCTCAGGAGCACCTAGAGGCGTTTATGCTGATGGCAAATGAGAAGGACATCTTAATGGTCCTGGGTACAGATGTGATGATAGATAGAGCTGCAGAGAGGAGTGAGCTGCTGAGAAAACTGCTGACATATTAGAGTAATACATATTTTTCCCTTTGGTAGATAGGCTTTTTGCTTTCCATGTAATTAATGACATAGTCACCGTAGGGTCCTTGGTGGTAAAAGTTTGGGAACGCCTGAGTCATAGTGTATGACTATGTCAATTTCTGGCGTCTCTATTTTCTATTTTACTGTGTTGTCTATAATAACGGCTCTACTATATTAACAGTGTGTGTCAATATAATAAAAATAAATGTCCAATAATTGGGTTGGGGTGGCGGTATTTTCACTATTTTGTGGCCCTAAGGGTGGTGGTGGTGGGGAGGGGGGGAGGGCGCACGCGCGCGTATCGTGTAGGCCGGTCTGGGTGAAAGTCCAGGGCCGTTTTTGAGTCCAAGTCCGTCCCTGCCTCTACGAGTTGGGAAGGTAGCACTGAACAGGGTGTTTAACTATGCCCTCGCATGTTCTATTTCTTCCGAATCATAGAAATCATGACAAACAGATACGAGAAAGTCTGACCTAATATGATCTACTTTGTCAAATATAAAACGTAAAGAATTTTCTACGAGAACACGATTTTCAGCAGACGATCCCATTGTATCTGTATCGATGGAGGAGCGGGCTTGTGGAGGAGCGTAGATAGTGGGGTGGTTGGGGTGAAGATGGAAGGAACGCCGATAGGAGGTCCCACTTCTCGTCCCTTTAAATAATGCTCCAGATACCATCGGTTCGATGCTCAGGCATCTTTTCACATTAATTATGTAACTATTACTAACTATGACACACAAAAGTATATACGCGGAGTCACTGTACGATTATAACGTAATGAAACATACATTTCCTGCGGTCACCGTCAAAAACTTTTACTATTAAACTAGGCTGACCATATTTCCTTGAGACAAAAACGGGACATTGGGACGGCAAAAAAGGGACGGGGTTATGTAATATTCTGTATTCATGAAAAAGTAAGTACATAAACATATTGCGCTTACAATTATTCTTCAGTGACAGAACCCATACAAAAATGTAGGTAGACGTAGTACTGTCCCGTTCAAAACGGTACGTATGGTCAGCCTATATTAAACGGAAGATTCGCAGTGTATATGGTGGGGGTGGGGCGGGAGGATGAGAAGGGGAAGGGGATGCTAGTAGGAGTGCCCACTTCTTGTCCCTTTAAATCACGTTCCAGATATCACCAGCTCTATGCACAACCCCTTTCACATTAATTATCACGACACTACTACCCACTATAACATGCTAAGTATATACGCGGGATCACTGTGAGTTCATGAACATAATGATATCTAAATTTTCTGCGGAAACAGTCAAAGACAGACGACATACGAGCAGCCCACCCGTGAGGCATCCTCTCTTCATGGAGGAATATATATATATATATATATATACAGGGCGTCCCCAAAAAATGTATACACACTTTAAATAATTATAAAGGCAGTGTTTATTAAAATACATTTCATTTTCAAAATGTAATAGAATCTACAGACATTATTTAATTGTTTTGTCAACGCCTGTTTTCAAACTGACGTCCGTTCTGATCCAGGCACTGCTGATAACGCGAAGCAATGGAATCGCAAACATCACGAAACATTTCGTTTGGTATTTGTGTGCATTCTCGTTCAATGGCTGCTCTCAATTCAGCGACTGTTGCAGGTTTTATAGCGTAGACCTTGTCTTTTAAGTATCCCCATAAAAAAAAGTCTAGTGATGTGAGGTCTGGTGAACGCGGAGGGTATTCTACGAAACCCCTTCGTCCAATCCACATCCACATCGTGCCAAGTACCACTCGCAATACTCCACTCTTCGGTCCGGATCATCATCATCTTCATTAATAGCATGGACTAATCTTGGAATGTAACTTTTCCATTGACAGCGCTTCAAAATGCGTTGGACAGACGATTCTGAAATTCCTACCTTACGACTCGCTTGCCGCACAGATTTTCTTGGACTTTGGTGATACGTTTCCAGTACTCTTTCTTGCTTTGTGGGGCTTGTCGATGTCCGTGGTCTTCCGAAACGCTTCTTGTGGACATTCTGAACAGTTCCATCGGCTTCAAACTTATCTCTAATTCGAGTGATGGTAAGTCGCGTTGGTGGATCTGTTTGAAACTCCCTCCTAAACTGTCTTTGCACTTCAACTGCGTTTTCACACTTCCAGTAGCATTTTAGAATGAATTTCCTTTGTTCAAAGCTTAGTCTGACTGCCATTATTAATTCTAATGGGTTTAACTTGGAAAGAAAGAAACATCAATTGAGCTATCAGCTGTTAAAGTGTGTATACATTTTTTTGGGACGCCCTGTATATATATATATATATATAATATATATTAAAATATTTTTTTTATTTTAAAATATTTATTTTTATTTTAAAATATTTATTTTTATTTTAAAATATTTATTTTTATTTTAAAACTGTAGAAGAGTTTTCCCAACCCAATGCCCGTGCGTCGTTTTGGAGGACCTGTCAGGAAATATCAAAGTTCTGGATTTTTTTGCGTGATAAGCCAATTTAGCGATTTTGTTTACCTCATACACACCATAAATTCAAACACTGACTAGCATACATTTGACATGCCAAACACTTCGGACATAAACAATATATGCAAGAACATCTGAGAGATCACTTATAGAGGGTACGTTTTCATAGAGTAGTTTTAGTATAGTACCAGTTTTGTAATTTTGTCCACGTGAACGAATGTAAGCCATATTGGTCATGCAAAGCGTTTGGGGATTATGTGCACATTATAGAACAGAGGGTCACAATTTGGCATTTGGGTAAAATTCTCTCTCTCTCTCTCTCTCTCTCTCTCTCTCTCTCTCTCTCTCTCTCTCTCTCTCTCTCTCTCTCTCTCCCTCTCAAGTACTGAACACACTCATAGTTTAAGATTAAAACCTCAGAAAACTCTGCAGGAGTTCGCTTGCTCGGTGTCTCTGTGAGCAAGCTAAATATAGAGCTATTTATATATTCTCCACTTTCCTGTAAAATTTCCTTGGCTACTTTTCCAGGGTCAAGGTATTTTCTTCAACCTTTTTCCGTACCTGCCACTGGCAGGGAGGGAGCGGAGGGTGGGGAGAGGGCCTTCTACTTTTCTATCCAGTTTTCTACTACTGCTAGGATAGTTGAAAGAAAAATAAACTTCCACAAAATTTTCCCTGGCACCCGTTGCCATTGGTACCTCCTCGGTATGGGCCGCAAGGCCTTTTGAGGTACTTCTTTTCCTTGTAACTCCTCCTTGTAACTCTCTCTCTCTCTCTCTCTCTCTCTCTCTCTCTCTCTCTCTCTCTCTCTCGTAGACATTTTATAAGTGGAGATTCCTTTAATATACTGTGTATATATGTTATATAATATATATATGTATAGACCAAAGTCTAATAAAAAACACCATCAATCAAAAGTTTTTTATATAAATCATATGATTAAATAAAGGCAATAGAGTTTGCTCCAGAAACGCATATTTGCCCCTGCATCGAATGATATTAATGGTACAAAGGCGGACAAAGATGGATTGGCTCCTGATCGCGTTAGAGGAAACACCTGCAGTTGCTTACCTACTCCATCCCATGTTGGGACAACGTATGAAAGATAATCCATAATCCCAGTGTACATGGAATAACAGGCTCGAACCCTAAAATATATATATTCGAAGTTTCCGTGCGTCCAAATTGTGTTTGTTCAGAATCGTTTTTGTTGCTAAAAATTCTTCCAAATATTTCAGGATCAATATTATAGTTGTGGAGAGCGATAATAACCGTAGTTTGATTTTAATTTCGAGATTGAAGTAAAACGTGCAGCAAAGAGGTGGGTTCAGTCTTCGTATTAAAATCAAACTACGATTATTTTGTAGTTTTCTGTAATAATAATTAATAAAGGAGTTAACTACTTCAGTTCTGATAAAGCACAAATTAATACTAGTTTCGCTCGAAAACTACATTTGAAAAGAAATTTTGGTTTGCTAGATGGTATAGTGGTTAGAGACATGCTTGGGACGTGGCGTAGCGAGGCGGGAACGAAACCGCGTCTGCTTTGCACATTTACTTCAATCTTCGTATCAATATCATATAGATGGTATTACAATAACAGTATTACTTTTCCTGTAAACTCTGAAGGACTATATATATATATATATATATATATATATATATATATATATATATATATATATATATATATATATGCCTCGGTAGTGTAGTTAATGCGCCTCGGTGGTGGTGTGGTTAGCCTCGCTGACTACGAATCCATCGGCCCCGGGTTCGAGACCCGACGGCAGCCGGCGCGCAGCAAAACCCAGCTGTTCATCCTTCCACACAATAAAGAAAGTGGTTGGTAGATAAATGGGTACCCTAGGTGGCCTAGTGGTTAAGACGCTGGGCTGCTGATGGGGCGTGGTTCGGATTCCACGTTAAACTGTAGGTCTAAGGTGGAGTGAAAAGCTTGACCTTCGTCAGAATGAACAATTCGGGCGGAAGCTAACCAAAGGTTAACCAAAGGTGTGTATATATATATATATATATATATATATATATATATATATATATATATATATATATATATATATATATATATATATAACAAAAATTAGTAGAAAAATAAGAAACCTAGATGATATAGGATCTCTACAAACAGACATGAACAGAATCTACAATTGGTCTGAAGGCAATAATATGAAATTTAACACTGAAATTTTTCAACTATTAAGATACGAAAGAAGGGAGGACCTAAAATACATGGAATACTATACTCTAAACGGACAGGAAATTCAGAGAAATTCTAGAGCAAAAGATTTAGGTGTTGTAATGACTGATGACGCAAAATTTGAAACACAAAATAAGATAGCAGTAAACAGAGCAAAAAGAATAACTGGGCAGATACTGAGAACCTTTCAAAGAAGGGATAGGAATATAATGATTCCTCTATTGAAAACACTGATCATACCCAAGCTGGAATACTGCTAAGTTTTAACATCCCCATATAAAACAAAAAGAAGACATTAATGATTTGTCAACTAGAAGGGATTCGGAGAAACTTCACAGCCAAGATCAATGAATGCAAAGAACTAAGTTTCTGGGAAAGGTTACGTGAATTAAACCTATATTCACTGGAAAGGAGGAGAGAGAGAGACACCATTGTTTATACTTGGAAAATGATGGAGGAACTTATTACTTTGAACCCTGTAAGTACCACTCAAACAACAGTGGAAAATAAAAAAGGAAGAATGCGTGGTATTTCAAAATTAAATGCTGGACAGGGTACATCCTCAACCCTGAAAGAAAATAGTTTTGTTGCGAGAGGACCAAGACTGTTCAGTCAGCTGCTGAAGGAGCTAAGGAACACGAGTGGTGTCACGGTGGATATCTTCAAAAGAAGACTAAACGCATGACTCTAAACAATTCCAGATGAGCCGGGCGTCCCTGGCTATGTGAGGTGGAGAGCACAAGAAACCAACTCTCTACTTCACCAGGTCAACTCGAGAGGAGGGGTAACAAGCTTGACCTTCGTGAATAAGGAATCATCGCACGGAACATTTGAAAGATATATATTACAGAATCCATTTGATAGCTTCAGTATGATATTAGACAGGGTTAGAACTAGTGTAAGAAGCAAGTTTTGAGTCGTTTTTGACAAGAAACTTTGTCTTGCTTTGTCTTTTCACTTCGCATTACAAAAATTGATTACTACTGATCATTGTTGAAATGTAACAACTCCATTTGAAGGGAACTACAAAAATAAAAGTTGCATTTTGTGATTAGGAGTTATTGTAAGTTAATTTTGGTCTAATTCTATCGAGCAGAGTAGTGCCCAGTTAACTCTTTAAGGCAGGAATTTTTTGTCGGGTTACGTTATGAACGTACGTGTATTTTAAACGCTACCAATTTGTACCAGTCGTCCTTAATTACAATAAGTAAGGTTGAATTTTGCTAAGTACTGTTAGAGCGATTTTATTACTTTGCTTTTAACAAATGTTTACTATCATCAGGACATACCGTCTGTACTACAGCATCCCTCATCATTTGTAGGATTTGATGAAGGTGGGAGGTGCGTTATATCCTTGTCTTACTTTCGTAATCTACCACACAAAGTAGAAATCTGTCAAGTAGTTTTAAATATTAACTAAAAAGCTACAGAAGTAGTGGGCTAAGTAAGTTTTCAATCTTCGTTTCGAAGAAGCTTTGTCCTATTGCCTCTCATGGCAAGAATCAATTAATATGAGTTCTACGTACAATATTTAACTATAAGAAACGAACCAGTTACGCCAAGTTTCGTAAGGAAATTATATTAAGTTAGAAATGGTTTATAAAACTTATAATAGTCACCGGTACCTCTAAAGAGTCATATTACACACAAAACATATAATGTTGGTTTTCACTCTTTATTTTTCCCAAAATGGGAGTGAATTATACTGAAGTAAACGTAATATCAATTCAGTCGTTCAAATAATATATACAGGTTTGAAATTGTAGGTATTCTGAGTTGTCAGCCCAGTTTGTGTAAAGCGTGCCTGAGGTAATACGAATGTATTTGCAATTAGAATGGGTGCATTTGTGTTGCCTCGAGGAAGAAACACAAACTTGAGGTGCACCTTGCTCCTAGGGAATCATGCACCCGGAGCGGGAGGCTACAATGCAAACTAATGACAAGGGTAAGTGAAAGGATGACGGATGGGAGCACTCATTGGAATATGATGATATAAACCAAATTGTTGCTTCCACTCGTAGTAAACTAAGTAAAGATGCCTCGGTAGTACATTAATCTCCCATATACCGAGCACTGATGCTGTCAGCTGCTCTTACACTGAATGGTTGTATGGAAGGAGCAACACATTGTAAAAAACAGTGAAACCTCTGTTCTCTGTCTTACACCTAATCTATATAAACAGTCTGTATAAAAAAAAAAGGTGTGTGTGTGTGTACTACAAATAAATGTTGATTGTATTTACAAGTTAAAGAAACAAAAGTGACGAAATAATAACACTTACCAGTTACATACTTACCAGTTACATACTTACCAATTACATACTTACCAATTACATACTTACCAATTACATTGAATATCTTTTTAAACGTCAAAAATACGGAGACAGAAACCAAAATGTTGAGAAACGTCTAAAATAAAACTCGAAAAATGATAAAAAATAATATGCAAAACATTTTCGAAGAGGTTCCTCAGGTACATATTCTCATCACAGATTGTTCTAAAATTGAAAAGACTTCAAAGGTTCCGGGGGTAGTGGCGGAAGGTGGGTGGTTGGTTGAACTATTGTAAAATATTTAGGTTGTAGAAAGGAGTGTAGTCATTTAGATGTGGTTGGTTTTAAAAAATGACTATTGTTACCAAAAGAGGTGGGTCCTGTCCATTAGTTGTTGAAAGTATTGTGAAGTTTTCTAATTTAATTGGATAGTCCATTTGACGAGAATGTGAGCGGATGTTTGAGAGGGATGAATTAGCAATACTTATGAGGGCCACAGTACAAAAAAAAAAATATATATATATATATATATGCTGGAGATCTTTCGTTTTATTTGGCAACTTCATCCAGGAAGTTCATTTCCCCATTCCGTGGGTATGAGTGTGCCTCAAGGATCACCTAATCTAGAGGAGAAACAGAGTAAGTGGCCGGTTCAACCACAGCCGATGCTGGGAGCGAACCAAAGCCTCAGCGTTCATAGTCCGTCACCGTAACCACTGAGCTACCGAGCGTTCTATTTGAGAACATAGTGTTTAGATATTTCATTATGGTGCTGTCAGTGAGTTTGGACGAGAAACCGTTACACAATACAAATTTTTAAAAGATACTCCAGCTCAGTATGGAGGAGGTCATAATCAAAACAGATTTTGTATAAAAACGATTGAGGAGGATAAGGATGAATCTGCGTTTGTATTTGAGGGGTACAAAAGTTGCAAACTGCATTCCAGGGCAGTAAACGTTGGTTTGTGATAAATTGAGGTAAAAAAAAATTATTATTACCGTGTCTAATATTACTATTGAGGAGGGACGGGAAATTGTTGATTTTAACTTTAAGTATTTTGATTAACTTCACTAATTACAAAAGAGGTCAGTACGGACTAATAGACAGGACCTACCTCTTCTGAAAACAATATTAACTCTTAAAGACTAACTAGATATGAATGACTACACTCCTTTTCCACAATCCAAATATTTTACGATAGTACTCAACGAACCACTTGTCATCACTTACTTTTCAACTCCTAAAGTCTTTTCAGTTTTATAGCAATGTCTGTGATAAGAATATGCCCCCAAAATCTTCCACAATATTTTTAATGTCATATTTTTTTTATCATTTTTCGAATTTTATTTTTGACATTTCTCAAAATGTTATTTTCTGTTTCCATATTTTTAACATTTTAAAAAATATTCACTGTAGTTGGTAAGTTTTTTGTAGTTATTATTTACTCGCTCTTGTTTCTTTCTAATCTCAACTCGTAAGTGAACGTTTATTTTGTATAAGTATTATTTTATATTTATATTTACAAAGGACATCAAACAGCAACAGACCGTGGCTGGTCCCTCCGAGGCTGTCTGTTTAACTTTAAGAAAGAAGGTTAAAAGATTAAAGAAACTTTAAATGCAAGTTAAAAGCAAAGAGGAGAGAATCTGAGTGAAAATCCTACATTACTTTTATCCGCTAACAAATGTTTCTAAATTGGGGGCGGGGGGAGAGTAGGCAAGATAAACATCTAGTCTCTCTCTTTCCAAAGGACTCGACCGAATTAAGTTGAACTACGCTGGTTGGCAATCCATTCCACAAATTAGGTAT
>JAJOZX010008449.1:160000-167500 GCA_023014485.1 Bathynomus jamesi
CCATTTGAAAAGGTGAACTTTCGCAAACCCTCGTACAATCGACGACAGGAATTAGATTGTAAAGAACCACCCCACTCCCCTCTGAGGCAGTTAACCTTCTTCCATTTCAAATTGTCAAAAATTGATGATGATTCATGTAAATATCGAAAGATTTGAATAAATATTTATTTACGGATTTGTAATGCTATATAACTGTATAGTGTATATATACAGGGTGATTCATAAATTTTTCATAAATCACAGGATGTATTCTTGAGACAAAAGTAAAGAAAAAAGAACACAAATATAGCCGGTCAAGAAACCCGTAGGTTTCGAGCTATAGCAAGCGACAGAAAAATATCTCGATGCTGTGTATCCTGACAGGTGGATAGGGCGCGGTGGTCCTATTCCGTGGTCACTTCGGTCACCAGCTTTAAATCCTTTTGATTATTATTTGTGGGGTCATTTCAAAAGCCTATTTTATGTTACAGAATTCCGAGTACGTGATGAATTGTGGCAACGAGTTCGAGACAATTACGAAACGATCCGCAATACTCAAGGAATTTTTGAGTGTGTCAGACAATCACTGGTGCGACGCGCTGAGGCATGCATTTAAGAGGTAGGAAAGAATTTCGAACATTTACTTTGATGAAGCAAATGTATCACTTTGCATTAAATGTAAAAAATCTTTAGGAGTTTCATTTTTCTGTCTGGTGCTATAGCTCGAAACCTACGGGTTTCTCGACCTATGTTTATAGGATCTTTTTTCTTTATTTTTATTTCAAGAATACACCCTGCCATTTATGAAACACATTTATGAATCACCCCGCGTGTGTGTATATATATATATACTAGCTGAGGTACCCGGCGTTGCCCGGGATAAATTTCACATTGCTGTTGCATGTCGTTCACGGTCAACTTCAAGGCGTGATTGTCTCTCTTGTGAGCTTTCCTGCTTCCGGGCTTCTTTATTTTTTCTGGCTGCTGATGTAGATCTGCCCAAACTTGCCCGTTTCTTTGGTGGCATGGTAAAGTTGTTGGGATTTTCAAAAACTGCAAAAAAAACATTGCCACATTAACTTCCTGTAACTATTCGCACAAACAGACAGGCTGACCGACTCTGTGTTGACATTCTTCATCCCATAAGTGGTTCCCGTGCCAAATTTGGTAGCTCTAGGTCAAACGGTTTGAAGTCGTCCTAAAAAATAATTATATGTGAAGCTCAAGATTTTCATGACTGTTCTTTTCTATAGTTTTATTGACCAAATAATTAGTCATGAAAATGTTAAGATTCAGAAATCTTTACACAATGTGAAGCTCAAAATTTTCACGGCTGCGTTCTTTTCTGTAGTTCAATCGCGGTGCTGGGGCCTTCGGGCCCAGTAATTTTAATTATGATATTTAATTTATTAACATTCTTCATCCCATAAGAGGTTCCCGTGCCAAATTTGGTAGCTCTAGTTCAAACTGTTTGGGCTTGCATAAAGGACAGACAAACAAACAGACAGACAGGTGAAAATATAATATATATATATATATATATATATATATATATATATATATATATATATATATATAATATATGGGCGCGCGGAAACTAATTTTAACCCCCTTATCGAGCAATGTCCTATAACTTAATTTAACGGACTGAAAACATATGTGGTGACGCAATTCATTTATCCAGAGGTTACCGCCTATAGGATCTAGTGAACCATATGTATTCTTCATTAACTCCAAACACCTGCATGGACACTGATGCCACCTCATAACTTACCTGTATGACGTCACTTCTAGTCTATAAGTCTTCCATACCTGTCAATAATCACAATAAGCTTTGTGATTTAACAACTGGTTATGATCTTCACCATCTGTCGGTTCAGTTGGTGTTACGGAGACTGTCTGGTAGATTTATCAGGGTATTTAGGGCATCACACCTGATGACCTTAAATAATTTAGGGTATAGGTATATACTAATATCGAAGATATAGATACAGTATTTTTTATATAAACATGTGTGTGTGTGTGTGTGTGTGTGTGTGTGTATAATCATCGATGCCTTCAGAGTTGAAGTGGAAGGATGAAGACATCTTTTTACATAGAGAATCATTCCCCCCCCCCATATAACCATTTCAGGGTACGAGCAGCTCGCAGCAGCATTGCTAAGCAAACGGGGGGTCAAAGTACTGACTTTCGTACGTGGTTCATCACCAATGAAAGCAGCTGTGCTCTGCATTAGTTTAGTCCAAAGAACATCCATATCCGTATTCAATTTATTGCAATTTTCGTTAGTTTGTATTGCAGACACCCCCAGTTATTATCAGTTCTGGTGCATGATTCTTCAGGAGCAAGATGCACCGCAAGTTTGTGTTCCCCCCGGCAGCACAAACTTATTTATATCAATCACAGCCACACTCGTACTACCTTAGGCTTGTTTTACACAATCCGGACCAAATATATATATATATATATATATATATATATATATATATATAATATGATACATGCAGACTGTGCATGGAACAAGGAACTCTTCTGGGAAAATTAAATCCACTATAGTCCGAATAAGTAATGGTAAATGACAAACACTATAGTTTTTCTTTTTCATGATGTTAGCCCGACGTGGGCAACGGGTTACTCGCAAAGAGGCCCTAAAAATATAGCTTCCCTCACCAGCTCTCTACAAAGCAGATAGGATCCAGCTTTGAGACAGGACCTAGGAGTTACAGCTACAACTAGCCTATTATATTCAGAACCTCAATATAAGCAAAAGACTCGTTGCATTCACGTCGGATTGAATACATCAAAGAAAAAGGGGTAACTATTGTATTTTTAGCCAAAAACCAAAACTTAAACCTCAACTGGCAAAATTGAGCGTCCACTTTTCAAGGCACATAACATGTCCGTTTCATGATGGGATTGAACTTAAAGTGGTCCCCTGAGGTTTTTTTTCTTGATACAAGGAACCATTCTGAGTTCAATCCCATCATGAAACGGACATGTTATGTGCCTTGAAAAGTGGACGCACAATTTGCCAGTTGAGGTTTAAGTTTTGGTTTTTGGATAAAAATATAATAGTTACCCCTTTTTCTTTGATGTATTCAATCCAACGTCAATGCAAGAGTCTTTTGCTTATTGTGAGATCCTGAATATAGTAGGCTAGGTGTAGCTGTAACCCCTAAATCCTGTCCCAAAGCTGGATCCTATCTGCTTTGCAGATAGCTGGTGAGGGAAGTTATATTTTGGGGTCTCTTTGCGAGTGACCCGTTGCCAACGTCGGGCTAACATCATGAAAAAAAAAAACTATAGTGTTTGTCATTTACCATTACTTATTCGGACTATAGTGGATTTAATTTTCCCAGAAGAGTTCCTTGTCTCATGCACGGTCTCCGTGTGTATCATGAAAAAACCTCAGGGAACCATTCTGAGTTGAATATATTATATAATATATATATATATATATATATATATATATATATAATGCAGTGGCAGAGACGTTTTCAAATACTTTAGCAATGTTCCATCAATACAAACACGACCAAGATGACGTCACAGGGCGGGACTACTACGAGGCATGTCCTTATGCCTTGCCTCACACCTCAACTTCGTTACAAGGACTTCTCGACATACCTCGACTCTCTCTCTCTCTCTCTCTCCGAAGCAGTGTTGCCAGATGGAATTTTTAAAAATCTGATAAATCTGATTAAAAAATCTGTAGAAATCTGTAGATTTATAATATTTATCTAAATAATAATTTTGACATATTTTTATTTAATTTACTGTCTTAAGGTATTATCAATGATAAAATCTTGTATAATATTTTCTTTATTTTTATAAACTTATATAAATATGGCACTTTAACATAAAAAAAAGTAAAGTAAATGAAAGTAAACAAATTGAATTCCGTTACTTTGTGACAAAGGAAATACCTTTTGGTTATTGCTGTAATAACTATAAGAACACCGGAATACTTCTTTAATTCATACACATAAATGAAACCAAAAAAAAATCCTTTTTAGATTTAAACAGATAAATATCATTTTTTTCAACAAAAACAAAAACATTCCATGCTACCATGACGTAGAGGGAATATCAACCAATCAGCGCCGATTAAATGATTTAATCGGCATGTATATCGTAGTCAGAAGCGAGTCGACTCGACTTCTGAAACTGAATACCGAGAACATTTGTGTCCTATTGATTGAGACTGTAGGCCTAATATTTCCTTGTTGTAAATTTTGGAAGTAAATAATAATGATTGCTTGCTGGATTAAAATCTGTAGATTATGCATAAATTATTGAAAAAATCTGAAATCTGAATTGCTTCATAAAATCTGTAGATCTACAGATATATCTGTAGATCTGGCAACACTGCTCCGAAGTACCAGTGACACGAGAGATCTCACCATGTAACAACGTGTACAGGCCCCATTTTGGCCTGGTGTCATTCACCTAACTTTATATAAAGACTAAATCATTACCTCGCGCGTTAATAATATTGAAGTCATTATTCAAGTGTACATTTAATTTCAACTGTAAACAACCAACTTATATTTTGTCTCATTTATAAATCATTTATTTTGTTTAATAAAGGAAGAAAACTCATTCTATCAATCAACCTAATTAATAATTTTTTTTTATCTGAAACGATCATAGGGACTCCAGCATCATCATTAACAATCAATTATAACTATTATCAATTAACCATTATTATTATCATCATTATTATTATAGTGTAAACATTCTCTCTCTCTCTCTCTCTCTCTCTCTCTCTCTCTCTCTCTCTCTCTCTCTCTCTCTCTCTATATATATATATATATATATTATATATATATATATATATATATGTGTGTGTGTGTGATTGGTCAGTCACATGGCAAATGAGATTTAACGTCGATAAGTGCAAAATTTTACATATAGGTTCGCGTAAAGGTAATTTTGCGTATAGTATGTCAGGGAAAGAGTTAATAAGCGGAGAGCAGGAAAAAGATTTAGGAATTATAGTCACTGGTGATTTAAAAGTAGCGAAACAAAGTACAGCAGCGGTCAATAAAGCGAACAAAGTGTTAGGTTTTATAGCTCGGAATTTTGAGTACAAATCGCGCGATATTATAGTTCCTCTTTATAAATTATTAGTTAGACCCCATTTGGAGTACGCGATCCAATTTGGAATCCGCATATGCGCAAAGATATAGACAAATCGAAAGAGTTCAAAGACGAGCAGCTAAGATGATTCGGTCGCTTAGGTCAAAGTCGTACGAGGATAGGCTTAAAGAGTTAAAATTGACTACACTTGAGACTAGGAAGCTAAGGGTGATCTAATCCAGGTTTTCAAAATTATGAATGGGTTCGATAACGTAGATAGAGATAGCTTTTTCGAAATATCTCAATATAATAGGACTAGAAATAACGGGTGTAAGTTGACAAGTAGAAGGTTCGAGACAGCAGTTGCGAAAAACTTTTTTACGTATAGAATAGTAAATAGCTGGAATAGTTTGCCGGTAGAAGTAATTAGTAGCACGTCTATAAACATGTTTAAAATCGATTAGACGCATATGTTGATAGATTGGGTATAGTTTAAGGTAGTAAAATTAAGGGTTGGATAAGATAGATTTTGATTCTCTTTTCATTAAAGATCACAATAACCAGACTAGAGGTCATAGTATGAAATTATTTAAGCCAAGATGTAGAACAAATTTAAGAAAACAGTTTTACAAACAGAGTAATTAAGTTTTGGAACAGTCTGACATAAGAAGTGGTGACTTCAGATACAATTGATTCTTTCAAAAGAAGGTTGGGTAGTTTGATGTCTGCAAGGGACATCTGGTGATAGTGTTTAAGCCCATTTTTATTGCATGAATGGTACTAGTTTATTTCATATATATTATGTACATTTAGCTGATAGATCCCACAGCTCAACACAAGTGTTGTGGGATATAGGGAGGCAGCATCTTGGGTTAGGGGATACTCTCTGTCCTTACACACCCCATTTAAAGAGATTCCTCTGCCGAGCGGTGCCCCCCATAGTACTGTGAGGTATTGAAAAACTCATGATCTTCACTTGCCCCACAAACACCTTTAAATGCGAGACCCAAAATGGGTACACACACATTTCTACATTACTGTACAGTCTTTACAGCCACACCTACACTTTTCCTCCTAAGTATATATATTGTAATGTATATGGTTATATATTGTGACTTGGTCCGCAATTGACATGGACCGTGACTTATTTTTGGTTGGCAAGGTACTGGTATTGATGGATACCGTAATGAAATTGACTGGATTCTTTGGATCTGTATTGCGCATGTCCTCCGTGGTGGCGGAGGGGACCTATAATTCTACGTGGGTTCCGAACCACAAAAACCTTAATTTTACTACCTTAAACTATACCCAATTTATCAACATATGCATCTAATCGATTTTTAAACATGTTTATAGACGTGCTACTAATTTCTTCTACTGGCAAACTATTCCACTTGTTTACTATTCTATGCGTAAAAAAGTTTTTGGCAACTGCTGTCTCGAACCTTCTACTTGTCAACTTACACCCGTTATTTCTAGTCCTATTATATTGAGATATTTCTTAAAAGCTATCTCTATCTACGTTATCGAACCCATTCATAATTTTGAAAACCTGGATTAGATCACCCCTTAGCCTCCTAGTCTCGAATGTAGTCAATTTTAACTCTTTAAGCCTATATATATATATATATATATATATATATAAAAGGCATGGGGACGAGGCCTTCAGAAATCGCCGAGGACATACATTTTTCAAAGGTTAGGGGAGGCCTCACGAGGCCTTAATATTGTTAGGCTGAAGGTATTTGCACCCAGAAGTGTGATAGTCGGATGCAAATAACGAATGTGGTATTCGCACCTCTGTGTGCAGATACTCACTTCGAAATCTTTTATGAATAAGCTTCTCCATGCTTTGGGAAGGCTCAACAATCTAGCCTAGCCTAGCCTAGGCCTAAAGCTCTTCCAAAGGTAACCTACCGTAGCCTCACACTAGCCTGTATCTCTTCTTTTTTGAAATCCATAAGGAAAAGCAAGATTCTACTCAAAATTAATAAAGAAAGACATAGCTCACTTCACTTACCTACTAAAAGGGAATTATTAAGCATTAAACACGTTCTTCTATCACACGCGGCCACACTACAACACCGACACGCTGTGTGTTTACACTTGCCGGGTCACACAGTCAGACAGTTGCTAGAACACAGATTTCCTGGGCACCATACATTAGCCCAATAACTTTTTATGGTTAATATGTATTTTATCCCACTCAGAATATCAAAAGCAAATATAATTATAAAATATTAAAGCATAATTTTCTCATCATTTTCATATAAGTCACTATGCTCGCAGATGCGTACTTAACAAATTATGTACATTTGAATATTATGACATTTTTGCATTTTTTTTTCCCGCCCTTCCAATATTTTGATTGGTGACGTCATGAGAACATGATATATGAGCAAGATTTTTTAAGTTCTTAGGCCTTTTAAGTTGCTAGTC
>JAJOZX010008449.1:172500-178024 GCA_023014485.1 Bathynomus jamesi
AAAAGCCCGGGAAAAATGGAAGTACTAAAATATTTTTTGACAAAGTACGAGTGTTATTATTGACACGATAGAAAGTTCGTTTTGCCTTGTTGAGACAAGATTCCATAAACGCAGATGGATAACACAGATCATTTCCAATACCGTTGATTTTTCCAATTCGGCATCGATGTATTCCGGACTGGCGATCCTAAGGGCGCGGAGAAACATTGATGAAAAAATGGCCTTCTTAGTGGGGGTGTCATGTCCCGAGTAAAAGTGTACGTAGGACAAATTGTTTGTTTTTTTCCGATAGATACTAAACTTAAAACTTGGGCTTTCCCTATGTACACGCACATCCAAAAATGGGATTGAGTTGTCTTGTTCCACTTCTAAAGAAACTTAATGGAGGGGACTTGATCATTTAACTGAAGGAGGAAGTTATCCAGGTCACGATTCATGGGCCAGATACACAAAATATCGTCGACGTACCGCAACCAAGGGATGCCAACCCCCAGGATTCTCGGAATGTAAGTAATTTCGAAAAACTCCATATAAATATTGGAGAGGAGTGGCGATAAGGGGTTGCCCATGGCCATCCCAAACACTTGTTGATAATACTCGTTATTGAAAGTGAATTTACAGTCTTTGATGCAAAGCTTAATAAGTTCCAAAACAATGTGTGAAGGTAGTGGCAGGTCATACTTATGTAATTCTTGTGAGAGAAAGTCAAGCATATCATCAATCGGCACTTTTGTAAACAATGAACAAACGTCAAAACTGATCAATCTATCGTTAGTTTCAGTACGTGCATTATTCAATTTTTCAGTAAGATCCATGGAAGTTTTTACATGTGAATCAGAGATAGTTCCGAGAATGGGGGACAAGACTTTGACAAGCCATTTGGAGACTTGTATGCTACTTTATTAACTTTTAATCTTCATTTTATTTTTATATATATCGAAACTTGACTATAAAAGGCAAAGTGTTAAAACCCGGGCAGATTTCCAGTATAAATTTGTATTTTTATAATTCATTTGATCTTGTGCTAAAAATCGATATTTTTCCTTACAAATCTGTATGCTCTTTGTTAATCCTTTAATTTTTAATTTTTATTTTTACTTCTCTGTTTATTGCATATATATATATATATATATATATATATATATATATATATATTTATATATATATATATATATATATATATATATATATATATATGTGTGTGTGTGTTTGTGTGTGTGTATGTATGTTATTTATTTATTTATTTATTATTTTTTTTTCTTTCTGTAACCTATATAGGCCGTAACCTTTTTTGTACTTCAGTGTTCCTGAGGATGTCATTAGACGAAAGCGCTTGAGCACCTTTTTGTGTTTCCTTTCCTTTCCTTCGTGGTTTTATTCATCATAAATATTTTTCACGTGTTACTTTCGTGAAATAATTTTCATATATATATATATAATCTTTTTAAATCAAAGCTAGAAATGATAAAAGAGTAATTCTGAAAAGTTAAATACGAAAATAAAACTAAATAATAAAGAAATGAAATTAATATATATATATAAATAAATAAATAAATGAGAAATTCATTTTCATTTTCATTTTAAAATTTTGCGAACATAAATTGTAATCCGATTATAGTTGAACGAAAGGAATGGAAGTCGAACGAAATATTTTGAGATTATATATATATATTTGTTGGTAAAATATAATAAATAATTTAAGACATAATAATGTAAATAATTCGTATGTTAGTTTAGAAGTAAAAATTATTTTGAAATTTGGAGAGCCGTTTTAGCGAAATTTTTAAGATGAAACTGAAATCGGAACATGAAATTGCCTCTGAACAGGGAATCTGCGTAACTAGGGATTTCATGAAGTCCCTAAAATGTTCAGGGATTCGATGAAGTCCCTAAAATGTTCAGGGATTCGATGAAGTCCCTAAAATGTTCAGGGATTTCATATAAGGTTAAGTCGTGATAGGTTCGTTAGTTTTAACGAAAATATCACGACTTAACCAAACCAATCGTCAAGGGCGTACAGTTGACCTAACTGGGGATTGAATTAACCTAACCGGGTATTCAATAATCTTCCCGTAGGTTTAACGAAAATATTACGACTTAACCTTACGCGCAATCCTTGAACATTTCTCTCGGGATTTCATAAAATCCCTAGTTACACAAATTCCCTGTAACACACACACACACACACACACACACACACACACATCTATTATATATATATATACACACACTAAACTTTATACACAATTCAAAAAGTTTAATACAAATTCATTTGATTGTAAGCGTTATAATATTGCATTCAATCACTCTTGCAGATCAATATCAGCCAAACCTGTGTGAACCTTCCTTGGCCTTCCCGCGATGTATTTTCCATAATATATAAATAATTTATTACTTCAACTGTTAAATAAATCAAAATCTCGAAACCCGCTGCGCTCACCCGTTGAAAAGGTATTAAAGAAGAAGCGATGTACAGGTCTGAAATGATTAATTTCTCACATTTCTATCCTTAATTAAGGCCACCACTAACTAAATATATATCATCGATATTAACGATAAAAATTTACGATAATTTATTTATGCAGTTTATATATATATATATATATATATATATATATATATATATAATATATGTTAAACACAGACCGTGCATGGAACAAGGAACTCTTCTGGGAAAATTAAATCCACTATAGTCCGAATAAGTAATGGTAAATGACAAATACCATAGTTTTTTTCCTTTTTCTTGATTTTAGCCCGATTTTAGGAAAAAAAACTATGGTATTTGTCATTTATCATTACTTATTCGGACTATAGTGGATTTAATTTTCCCAGAAGAGTTCCTTGTTCCATGCACGGTCTGTGTTTAACATATAATGTTCTCAGGGAACCATTCTGAGTTTGTGTATATATATAATATATATATATATTTTTTTTATTTTTTTTTATTTTTTTTTTATATTTCCAAGAGGAAAGGTGAAAATAAATTTTAATACATAATACACCTCGTCAGGGAATGAAAGGGGAAAGGCAAGATGTATATTTTCGGCTTCTTACCATTTTCCCTTCATTACCTGACGAGGTGTACTGTTGAATACACAAACGCTTTAGAATAAAGTTTTATTTTTCCTGTAAGCGTGCCTATATATATATATATATATATATGGATGTAATATGAGAATATTTAGCTGGATGTAACAAGCCTTTTTCATCAGATGATTTTAGATGTAAGTAATGACGTAATGATCTTAGATTACTGGGGTCTATTTATATGTTTAAACTTAAGCCTAAAGCTTAAGGACCAAATTAAATACAATAAATAGTCGAGCTTCACAATTATTTGCATCATTGTAAATTGTAAAACCAATGTACGATATTTATTTAATTATTACTAAAGGTTATTCAATTCCAATTCAATTCCAATTCAGAATCTTCAATTAATCATAATTTTTCTTTCTTTGAATGCTTTGATGCGAGTTTTATCTCGTAGTTGTTTTAAACTTTACTTATCTTTTTATAATTTTACAACTTTCCCTGATGATGAGGGTTGCGGCCTTCGAAACGTTGGTGTTCAAATTAAAAGTCTTACAGTATGTTGTCTCCTTGGGGTATTTCTCTCTCTCTCTCTCTCTCTCTCTCTCTCTCTCACACACACACACACACACACACACACACTTTATATGTACTCGTGTGTGTATATATATTGGACTAACTTCATCTCATCTCCCGATGATGTTCCTCGCTTGTTGAATGCTACATCTTGGGTCGAGATTTGCCGTTTATCGCTTAATGATTACATCATACAGATAAATTCTCATGGATTATTGCAGCCTAATCTTCTCTTCTTTGAAGTTTACATCTCAATTATACTCAGTCTAGGATTAGTTAAATACACGTAAATAATACATGAACTACATTAGGTATTTCAGTCTCGTTAAAGCTGAAGTTAGAGGGGGAGGGGGGGGGGGAGGGGGAGGGAGGGGAAGAGGTAAAAAATGGCATTTGAGAATGGCATAAAGTTGTAATATGAGGAGTTACCCGTTTTTTTTTCCAGTTCAGATTCAAAGGGCTCCGGACTTTTACCCAGAAATTAAAAGTTGAAAATGGATACACGGACAAATGAGAAACTAACACTTATTGTTGAGCAGTAATTTGAGGAGGGAAAGTCTGTAATTTTGGTACAAAAAGAATTCGGGAAACATTCCCGAGTTACTGAAGCGCCATCAAGGAAAGTGATCAACAGATGTGCTTTAATTTACGTGAAACAGCCAATGCAAAGCTTCAGAAGCCAACAGAGAGAGAATGAACTGCCCGAACGTGTCAAAAACCGTGAAAAGGGGTGGACAGGCAATCGATGTAAGCCTACCAAAATCTGTTCTCGATGGAGCTTCACGAACTCGAAATATTTCTAAATTCTCTTTGTGCCAAAATTACATATTTTTCTTTCTCCAAATCCTGTTCAACAGTAAATGCTGGTTTCTCGTTTGTCAATGTATCCATTTTTAATTTTAGTGTCTGGTTAAAGTTCTGGAGTCTCTCTATCTCTATTTGAAATGGAAAAAATTTGTATGACATGTGTGAGTGTATAATATATATGTGTGTATAATATTATATATATATATATATATATATATATATATATGGGATGATGATGGTGTCTGTCTGTGTTTGTTTTATACACTCCTAACCCAGTTATGCATTATACCCAGTTACCCATATATACAGTGTATATATATATATATATATATATATATATTAATATACACACACACACACACTGAAATACTTGATTTATTTTAAATCAAGTATAATGCAGTGCGTGGAAACCATATTATCCTGAGGTGAGGGACAGCTTGTCCTGCATACTCGTGGATGTACTGTAACATGCATGTTTGTCCATCACCAACTACTCCTTTTGACAGGCTGTACATATATTAAGATCCATGCAGCTCCACTACATCTTAAACCAGTGGTTCCCACCTCGGGTCGCGGGACTCCTCAATTAGAGTTGAGAAGAGGTCACTATATTCACTATTTCTTAATTCAATTTACATTTACATTTACATTTAAACTTTATCATGACCCTCAGGGTCGGGAGGTCCTGTTTGTGGTCAATTGAGAGTCTCATCAAAAAAATAGGTTGGGAACCACTGTCTTAAATCCTGTATACAATACACACTGTTACTAATTTATTCAGTTTTGGTGTAATTTTAAGAAACATCTTCACTGTTGACAGGCGAAGTTAGTCCTCCAATTTCTGTTCAACAAAGATGAGTTTTTTTTCGGAACAAATCGTTAACAATTGACTTTGGAAAAAAAATATCCCATGTAGCGTCACTTGCCTTTCCCACATGAGAAAGGTCTCCATGACATAATTACAGATTTAATTACTAGATGAAGATTTATTTTAATACACACACACACACACACACACACACACACACACACACACACACACACACAAAATGTGCGTTCTTCCAACTAAGTTCTTCGAACTCAAGTGAGGGTTTGAAAAGTGGTTTCTGTT